>JAODGC010019755.1:65742-96498 GCA_027574925.1 Ecitoglossa quadriceps | reverse complement strand
TCAGCTTCTAGCTGATACGTGCAGTTGCCTTCTGCTTCTCGATGTCATAGGCACGCAATTTTTTCGCCATCAAAAAATCTTCGAAACGCGTTGCTTCAGACAAAACATTTTTTCGTGTTTGTTGGTACCAGTAACCGTATCATCCAAATTCATAAAAAAATGGCATCTGCGGGCGATGCACGCGTTTCCATTTGCGGCAAATTGGGCCTAAAACCTTTGAATGTCAACAACATTATGTTCTATTATGCGCCACTCCAAGGAGTTATCAGCTACACAGCCCTGTCTGTAAATGTTATGAACCCTTCATTAATATTGAGGTAGGTTCAATTACGTTCCTTATGGAATCAATTGCTCAAAAAACGATGATACATTGTATAACCTTTCTATTATGCAACCTACAGGCTCTTTCCTCGAAGAGACATTACAAATGTTTTGCTGGCGCACACATTGGTTGGCAGTGCTCTCTACTTGTACAACAGGCCACATTTGACTAAGTTGTCTAAGCAAGAACGCATAATATACAGGTAGGTTTTAATGCTCTAAATGCTTTGCAGCTGAATTCATACTGTCTTATTTCAGTGTTTTTGGATCTGTGACTTTCTCATTGGGTTCTGTCCTACTATGGGCAATTCTTAGGAGTGTAGTACCGCAAAATGTTGCATTGTGCACTGTGTGTGGCATTGGATCTGGTTTGGCCCTTATCAAAGTTGGGTCAAATTATGTGGAGCATATGGATGGTCTGGCAGATGCTAAGAAATCGTAAATTTTATCAATACCAATTGTAATAATTGAAAAATTGTCGTTTGTTTTGTTGTAATGTAGATATTAACATCTAAATTAAATTACATTATGTATGTACTCACATTTTTATAACAAAATCACAATGAATTACTTGTAATTTTGTTTGGGGCTTGTTTAATGTTTCATTAAATAGTACAAAACAGTGAAGTTTCATTTGTCACCATGTAATTGCATTCGATCACTTTCAGTCTGAAATTTGCCACGGACATCTCTTTAATTACTGCGCAGTAGAGTTCCTAATGATTGAAATTAGTCATGATCCAATTAGCAGTCCCTGCCTGTGGGTGTCCCGAGTCTAGGTTAGTGCATTGATGAAGTTAACATGGCTTGTGCAATCCTGCACAAGTGCACATGACGCAATTGCGTTAAATGTTGTGTTGAAAATATTGGAGAATGCACAGTATTTGAGTTAAAAAACTTAGTTTACTGTAAGCTTATCTTTATCCATTTCCTGTGTTCTTGTATATTTCATAATGTCCTAAAATCCTTTTCTAAAGTATTGTTACATAGATAAATGGAAGAAGGCAAATTAAGATGAATATTATTTCAACATCAATTCGGTACTCTTCCACTAAGAAGATTGAACATTTCCAAGTAAGTTCCTTCATTTTCTGACCAGTTATATCATCTTAATGGAAGTCATGTTTTGCCAAACTCTTTCTGTTTATGTCCAATTGCATCTGGAGTTAGTAATGTCAATTACATACGATAGTTTCACGAAAAGTTGTGCGTCCATTTTCGGACCGCTTGACGCAGTTCAACTGGTTCCGAATTAGCGAATCGGAATGCTTGCTTTATGCAGAAGTTTTCCTGCACGGCACCACACGCGATTATGATTGGTGTGTAAAATGCACTGAGTATACCCTAAACCTATCCAAACCTGTTTTTAATTCTCTTCATACGCTGCACATTTCTACCTAAAACAGAAATATGTTTAATTTGAAATAATTCAATGATTTTGAATAAATATAATGTAAATGCACGGTGCAGTTACATGATATTTAAGCCTGCTTTCCAATAGCATGTTAAAATTTGAAACTTCGATAGCTGCCTAATGCAAGTAGGATGACACTGGACGCTAGAAACTCTAGAATTTACAACACGTTCAATTAAATCTGATTTGAACAAAGCACTCCACATTCATATGCAATATGTCTGCAACGCACATCCGCAGGATTTTGTGCGCAGCAATGTGAAATCAAATGCGAAATATTGATAACATCAAAATCAAATAACACCTCCATATTTTCCAGCAATGCGCAATGGCCATAAAAATAGCATCAAAACCATATTAAATTCCTCAATTAAATCCCTGCTTGATTTTCAGCGCTGCGCAGAAAATTGCCCGAAGTGCATCCATGCGTCCGTGCGAGTTGATGTAATTGCGAATATGTAGTTTGATGCACATCGCATCTAGCAATTTGCAGTTTGCCAGCGCGGCACTCAGCGAGCGAAAATGGAATTTGAACAAAGGACCTGCCAATTATGCTGCCTTTTTGCCGATCGCAGATATCTGGAAACAATGCGTTCCTGAACTATTTGTCCAGCCTGTCAAATAAGGGATGAGACTAAGTATTTTATTAAGGAACAGGATATCTGCGACAGTGAAGGTTATTAATGCCTGAATGGAAATATCCACTGTTCCATAAAAAAGGATATTTTATGATTAATATACTGCATTATTAATATTACATATAAATGGAAATTTAATTTGAAAGTAACTATTATATTTCAGTGTTATTTCTTCCCTAATAATTTCTGCTTGCCCTAATATATTAAAATCATCTATCAAAACGTCTTACCGTCTACCGTCTTACTTTCCTGACAGATTGCAACGTCACTGAAAAGTTAAAAGTGTATTGAAATTAATTCAATTGAATCAACCCATTCTATTCCCTTCACCCATTGCATTCCGACGCATTCGGCCAACACATCCCTAAAGCAAGTTCATCGCCGTGCGCTTCTCGCTCGTCCTTCTTTGGCAGGACGTCCACAGCGAATGTGGTAGAGTATTGATCGCTGAAGAAAATATGTGCAGCCCTCGGCTCTGTTTGTCCTGCCTGCTCTCGCGGCGATATCAAAACACGCATTAAAAGCATGCATGATGAGCAGAAATGTGCTGCTTGCTGGGGATTATTTTTATATATTTATTTGCAGAGTGATTTTATATCCCGCCTGGCGGCTGGCTTCGAAACAGGAAAAGAGCTCATTTTTAGACCGACGCTATTTCTTGTGAACGCAGTTAAAACGTTCGCAAATGGTAAAAACACAGCGAGATTCTAATAAAAAAATGTTTGTTTTCGGAACAATGGTGATGGAGCATAAATTTCAACGATTGGCTAAAATTAATGTTTCAAATGGCAAAAATGTTTAGACTGTAGGGTTTGAATTAAAATAGCAGATAGTATTTTGCGTTAGCTATGGTATATAAATCTGTACGATCCAAACACACCCTTTATGAAAGAAGAAACCGTCACACATGATACTCATCACTAATAACAACGAGCAGCGGGATTCCACCACGTCTCATACATCTGCCGACTCATCCAATAACACATAAAATGCATGCGCCTACGTCGACACGTAAGTAAGTATCCACATTTTCACGCCTTTTCTTCCTTTCTGGCGGTTGCAATATGTCATTATGTAGTGTGTAGGCAATATTATTAGGCGCAATGGCCCCATTGTCGGGATAGAAATGTGCAAGTTTTATCCGACATAGAATTCTGCTTAGAAATGAATTTTGCGAACAAAGTGTGCACCAACACAAGTCGTATTGCGATGATGGAATGAATGATGACGGTTACGTTGGTGACGATACCCGCCGCATGTCCAGTCACTGGTGATGTTGATAAAGACTCTGCGATTGTCACGCACGAACGAGTTGCAAATCGTTCGAAATACCAACCGCATTTATCACGTCCTATGTTCGTATGCACATGCCAATGCTTAGTACCCAACAGTTTCCAACTGCACTTTAATAACGTGGCACCCTTTGCATCATTTCAGCAGGCATCGCGACTACCAGTCGAGTATCATCTGCATAAGCAGATCAACATAGAAGGAAGGTAAACACTGTGCAATAATACCCATCAAATGACCACGCTGCGTAGCAAACAAGGAGCAGACGGATCAATCAATGCCTAATGACTCTAGTGGCGCGTGCACACGTGCCCAAGGGAGAAGGCACCTCGGCGCCATCCATTTATCTCTCTTTCCAATTTGCTCCCATGTGGAATGTCCACCCTATATGTACTACGCATTCGTTCATTAAGCATTGCTGGTACCTTGGTAGGGGGGAGTGCGTACTCTTAATGTTAAAACGCAAATAGCCCTTGTTTATTCCATGTCGACCCCTATCCACTTCAGTCCTAAACAAAATACAAACTTGGTGCAGCATTAGCTAAGCTTTCATTGGTGCTATCAACAATATCAAGTTACTTTCAAACTTGAAACAAAGGTTGTTTAATATTTGTTATTCCTTGAATTACGCTGACTAAACTCAGTTTTGTAATTCATGTAAAACACGCGTATCACTCTTTCGACCCAACAGGTCCACTATCAATTTTCTTATTATATTACTATCGTCCAACACTCGAGCAATATATTCAATTACCTCAAATATGCCATGTTACATATTGCGTTCCTAAACAACGGCACGTACCAACTGGGCATTTATAATAGATGTTGTTTCAATTTCAAAGTCGATGAAACAATGCTGCGATAGGCCCGCACAATTGAAGCATAATAATCGATACTAAACACGATTGTGCCCAGCTTAAAACATTCTTATTCTTAGCACTTATGACGAGCTTGGTGGAAAATCGATTGCAAATCAATATTAACACCATGGCATAATGTCACAAACGACAAGTGCAAAGTGTTTAAAAACGTGAATAATTTAGGCATTCGCAGCGCAGAGAACAAAACAAGCACATAGGAAAACACTTAATTAAGACAGCATGCGTTGGAATTATTTAGTTCCACTTGTCATTGGGCTAGTTATCTCCCTGCTTTTTCTTTTATCTGACGGAATCAATATGTCAATTATCGCTTTCACGCTCCCGATCACTTTGCGGTTTTGTTCGAGGGATAGAATTCTAAGCATTCCCCACTGACTCGCAGTGGCAACGACAATTGAACGCGTACACATGCGAGAGGAACGTAGGGTGCCGATTTGTTACGCACGCAATTTCGCTCTCCCGATGAGGGTGAGGGTGATGTCCACACTCGAGGCCTACTCCATTGTTCTTATACACTTGTTCTTGATCTTGTTAGGCAAAGCCACCCTCTTGCACATTGCTAAACATTGAATTATAGTAACATACTCATGAAAAGCGGAGTATGAAAGGAGTGAGATTTTTATGTGGATCTATTAATAGAAATTACGCTTTGCGCTTGTTTTCCAAGTCGTGTAATGACTTTGTGCGTGCTCCACTTTGTGATATTTGCGGCGCAACTGAAAATACCGAATCTGACAAAATCCAACGATGGTGAATTAGGTGTAAGGGCCTTGCTTTTTATGCATCGCTCCACTTCATGACCAGAAGGGAAAACCTGGTGGGTTCTGCTTGTCTGCCTTCAATTGTGTAAGTCATTGTGCATAGTTGTACATAGTATACGTGATGGTCAATTAACCTCGCAGTGTCAAGGTTGTTCGGTCCACGGTGTGTTTGTACATTGCCAACAAGCGGATCGCGCGCTTCTTGAAGCACCTCTTCAACAAGGGCAGCAGGAATTTGATAGGTCTTGATGTGTGGGAAATTTTGCGAGCCGCTGGTGTGATTTCCTTACCCTTGGCATTCGGGCACGCGCAGCATCGGCGAATGCGCCGGTTCGAGGGGTGAAAATTCCTGCAACGAATGGGGTTGTTTCAGGTAGTTTTCCCGAATCGTTCGGCCACAGTCGTATAGTGTCGGCCTTTGCAGTGATCGTGGTGTGAGACTCTCGCTGAATACGCTCGCGGATCGTGGATCGCGACGACGTAACACGGGCAAGACGTACACGGCAGTGGCAGTGGTTCTAGCGCATGAACGCGAGTACGTTGACTCGATTATTGTAGTGGAGTCGCGCTAGTTGGCTGGCTGATACGTCTACGAAAACGACCCAAGCTGCGGCCGGAGAGGCGGTCGACGCGCATCGTATAAGTTAATTTTCGTTGCCACGGTCGGAGACAAAGCCAAGGCGAGCGCTGGACTGCGCTGGAGGAATAGTGATGTGCGATTTCGCCGGAGCGGATCGTGCGGTCGCGCTAAGTAAATAAATCCGAATCGGGGTCGAGGTGGCGGAAAATGTCCAGGTGTTGGGGGGCCGTCGGCCGAGATAGCTACGTGTGGCGTGCGGATGAAAATCTGTAACATGTATAGTGACTGTGGCGTGTCGTAGATATGAGTACGGCGCTGCCCCCCGTGCCCGATTTAATTCCCATCTCGGCGCTGCGGAAGGGCAGCAATCGTTCGAATAGCGTGAGCAGTGATTACAGTGGCAATTATACGCCCAGCAACAATGGCACCTATTACGGCGATGACAGTATCGACGGGGTGGAAAGCGGCGACGGAGGCGGCGCGCTATTGAACAATAACAACGACAGTGACTGCGAGGAAGACGTGCAGGTGAAGGAGTGCGCCCCCTGCGGCTCGACCCAGTGCAACGAAGAGGTTATGGGAGAGCAGCGCTCGCGGCGAACGAAGCAACCAACGGCGGCGGAGGTGATCGATACGCCGCGGTCACGTGGTAGGGACGGCGCCGCCCCGGGAGCGTCCCGGAAAACCGAGCGGCATCGTAAATCAGACCGGAGACGTGATCGCGATCGGGATCGGGAACGTCGTAAACGTTCGAACTCGTCCAAACGACTCCATCATAACAACGCCGCCTCCGACTCACATCATCACCCATCAACGCCTCCGTTGGCCAACAACGAACCACCTTCTTCGTCGCCGCGTGTTAACCCAATATTCGTGTGGGTCCGGCAAAAAGACACTCACATCGTGGAAGTTAAATGCGAAGATTACGACAAGCGGAATCGGATTCTGCTTACAAAGACAGCGCAGGGATGGCGGGCCATCCCGCGCACCGAGACGCTGGCTCCCGCTCTCCAGAAGGATGACGTGTCCGGCCGCTACTGTAAGAAGTCCAAGCGGCGCAGCAATAGCCGGCCGAAGCGGAAGTCTTTCGGCGTCCAGGTTGACGAAAATGAGCTGCAGCCCAATCCCGAGTTCACATGGAGCGCGGACGAGTCGGAAGTGACGCTAGATCCGTCAGAACAACAGCAGGATAGGTCACCGTCGCATTTGTTGCCGGAGCCGGATGTAAACAATCGGGAGTGCAGTGCCGGTACTGACAGTGTGGATGCTAGTGGATGTACCAGTGCGCAGGATGATTGTCAAAACAACATTTCTCCATTGGACAATCTGCTTGCAGTTGCCGAGCTCGAATTTAACCAGCAAATTGAGGCTGAGCGGTGGGAAACTAAGAACAAGTCCAAAGAAGAGGAGGATTTTGATATGTTCATCGAGTCTTGCAATGCGTCCACTACCAACGGTGACAAAATAAATGACGACGAGGAGTGTGAAATTGATTATAACGACGAAGATGACAATAATCTAGCTATGGATGACATCCTTAGCAGGCTAGAACAGTCGTTACAAAGTCCAGACAACTTGCATTCCGACATCGACAGCATTATAAAAAAAGACTTGGAAATTATTGCCAATGCAGATGAGGAAATTCTGGGCCACAAACTTGAAATACAAGATTTACCAGAGGATTCTGAAATAGTTCAAGAGGTGGAAGAGCTTATTCAAACACCGGAACCGGAAGACCTTAAACCAGTAATCGAAAGTCTACTCGTACTTAAAGAGGAAGAGGATGCTGAAGAAAGGGATGTTAAGCCACAAATAGATACAATTGAAATTGACGATATGGACTCCCCAATTGAATCAGACGATATACCAGAACCTCTTTTGCCTACGCCCGAAGTAGCAGCCGCAGAAATCCCAGAGGAAGTTGCTTTACCCGAAGAATGTCTCATCCCGGAAGGAACTGAATCGCCGGAGGATACGCCGACTGATTTAAGTTTGCACACAACAAAAGTCTGTGATCCTGACGAGGACCTTATTCCGACAGATCTGAGCATACCAAAGTGTCCGTCCTCGCCGCAAGCCAAACGTCCCGCATCTCAAAACTCGGAGACGATACAATCACCACAGCCCAGCGGCATTCCCGCCGTTCCCCCATCTCCGGACCTGTATAGTGCCAATAAAAACAATACCCAATCCAATAGTAAGTCCAATATTTACTTAGAATCGTTGCTCTCCCCTTCCAAAGACGCAATTGCGTTACCCGCGAAAGAACCCTTGGATCTGGGGAAAGCCAGGGAGTCAGACAGTCCAAAAGTTACATGTTCACAGGAAGAACCACCCTCTAAGAAAATAAAACTCGAAGACATCACATTAAAAACGCTTTTGGATTCCGAAACACCCAAGGAGGAAAAAGCACACATTGTCCATCCTGCCATAAGCAATACCAGCAGTAACAGTAAAAATACCGACAATGGAATGGATACTCCACGATTATTGGAGCTGCTGACGAGCGAGGAAGAAGACATTGAAGATCCTGTCGGGCAATTAAAACAGGTTTTGAGTAGTAATACATTAAATATTCCGGATCCGATGTTAATTCCGAAAGACCGCTTGAGTCAAATTTTGTCTGCCCCTGCCAAAGAAATACCCAAATTGCTAAAGCAACGACCAGAATTACGCTTGCCGGAAGCGCTTGCCTTTCCGCATTTGCTGCAGGACCCAGACATATTAGTCATTACGCTATCGCAGTTGAAGCTCATTGTGGAGAAGCAAAGTCAGTCCCTGCCGGTGGTGGAGAAAGAGAGAAGTATTGTTGAGAAAGGGAAGGAAAAACCACCATTAGAGAAAGAAAGGCAAAAAGCGGTTTCAAGCCCGGAAGTACGGAAATCGTCGACGTCACCAAAAGAAAAACCACCAGTTGCTAATCGAGGTAACACGCCTATCAAAGAAAGCAGAGACGTTAGCAAAGAGAAGGAAGCTGCTAAAAAATCAAAGATTTCTGAATTGTCCAGCGAGATTGATGCTGCGACTACAGCGGCATTTTCCCAAATGATGTGGCTGCCATACTTGAATCAAATGGAAGTTATGAATAATCCAGAGTTTCTTAAATTTTTAAGTACGATGATGCCGGGGTACTTGCCCTCGGAGATGTCGCATATGATGCGACCATTTCCGCCTCCTACATTCCCATTAGCGCAATCCCCACTGAATTACAATCCCCTCGAGTTGTCAATGTGGCAGGAAAATATGTTGCAACAAGCGCGAACGAAGAATCAATTAGATTTTCTTAACTCACAGAAAATGATGACCAAGAATGCAATTAATGCAAATAGCAGTTCTGCATCAATAAATAGCCTACATAATTCCTACCAGCACCAATTTCAACAGCCAAACATGTCCAGGACAATGTCGCAACAGTATCCGCCGCCACCAAGCAACCACCAACAATCGTCTAAATATCCCAGCAAGAATAAATCTTCAACAAGTTACCAGCAATCGAAGCAAAATACATATCATCATCAAAACCATGCTTCACTTCATCGGGACACCACAGCAGCCGCGCAAAGAAAGTACGAGAGTGAGAAGCTCCTTCAGCAGCAGATACAGCAGCAGCAACAACAACAGTTGCAACTTCAGCGACAGAAGCAGCAACAGCAGGCGCAGCAAGCGGAACTGCAACGTCAGGAATTCCTCAAGCAGCAAGAGCTGTTGAAGCAACAGCAGGAAATGTACCACAAACCGAAAGTAGCGTGCAAACCATTTGCGAATTTGGTGCAACCGCATTTGCAGTCGTTGGGACTATTTCCGGGATTGGCCGCACCACCCTCTCCCATTCAACAACAACTCAACCATCAGCAGCAGATGGAGCAATACAGACTGTTCCAACAGCAACAGCAGCAGTTCCATCAGCAGCAACAACAACACCAGCAACCACATCACCATGCACCGCAACAGCAGCATCCGGCGCACGAGAAACGAAACAGGGTATCACAAGGACCAATCGATCTGTCCGGTGGTCCGCCGACGGGCAAGCTCAAAGTGAAGCAGCCGCAGCATCTCGTAGATCCAAAGAATGCAGCGCGATTGTTGAAATACGACGACGTTGCCGAAGTGGGCAGTACGACCAGCAGTATCGACGAAATGCAGGAGGCGCAGAAACATCTCTGGCATCCATTATTCGGCAAGTAAGTTTTGTGTGTAAATTTTATGCCTCCATCTATGCACCGCACGCACTTATTCTGTCATGTAAAATTTATTGGCACCCAGCAGCCAATTCATCTTCGTCATTTTGCTCTTGGTGGTAGAAGTAATTAAATGTTGGAATCTTAATTGTTTACAGCCAAAAAAGTCCGTGGAACTGGACGACGGTGACAGCGGCAGGAGAATAACAACGACAACAGCCTCCTGCTCAGTGGAGGCAACAGGCGCTGCCAAGTATGGTCACCGAATCCCAACCTCCCATATCCATAAGCATCGTCTCACAAGAACCCCCAGCAAGCAAAAGCATGGACCTCTTCACGGGCTTCGACTTTGACTTCCTTTCAAAGTAGTAGCTGGCACACAGGAGTTCAACATGGCGTCAATCGGTACGATTTCTTTAACCTCTTACACATTACAACAATGAACTATAGAGAGCAGCGTACTTCAGAGCAGACGGGTTTTTGTATCGATTGGGAAATATTGGAAGCAACACCCCAAAGTCTGGGATGCTGTCGCGGAAGATGCGAAGCAGCCCAGGAAAACGCGGATTTCTGCAATAAAAAAAACCCTGCGTGTTCGCTATGCCTCCGCTTTACTTCCGCGCGGCCGTCCAGTTCCGAATGTGAAGAAAAATCGATAGAAGAGCGAGTGCTGTAATACGTCAGACGGACGTACGATGATGCCGTGACGCGCGGGGTGCAGGCGAGAACGCGAACCGGGTCTCGCGAGGTCACCGCTTCCCATTCGGATCCGCATTTGTTCGATGCTCGCGCACAAACTTCAAAAAAAAAAAAACGAGACAAATAATACGAAAGAAAGAACACTGAGAACGACGCGCGAGTTCGGCGCCGCGGATCGGAAGCGCAACACAGTCTCGTCGGCGAAATTGAATGACGGAAATTGGATTAATTTGTTGCCGCATGTGGAGAGGGGCGAGGCGATGGAAGTCTTTCTTCAAATATCCCATGTGCAACTTAATTAACGAAATTTGTGCAGAGTGCAAGAAATCCATGTCTGATCGGAATAATCTTTACAACAATTTCCCATGGCAGTTGAGCACCAGTTCTAAACGCAGCGGTGAAAATTGTTGGAAACATACCGCGGAAAAGGTGGGCACTAAAAATAACAAGGCAACGGTGTATAACCCACCCGCTTCTATTATCAGTCCGGCAAATGCATGTAATTCCACTAAAGCTGATAAAAACAGAATACCTAAATCGTCAAAAGAATGCAAAACAAATAATAATGTTCCTCGCTGTACATATAGTTAAAATTAATTGTACATGTAATTGATAAGGACACATATATAAAGAAATGCTCATTGTATATTCGGTAAAATTGGCAAGATTTTGCAGAAGTGAGCAAAAATCACGTAACAAATGAACGTCTTGTATATCTACTACACATGCTTCACCTTCCCAGCAGCGGCCAGGAAATGAGATCGACAAATAAGAGGCGAAACGATGCCAAAAATACACAATATTTACAGTGCGGAATTGCCGTCCCGAGAACAACATGATTGTAACTGTAATCTCTATTGGATTGCGTAGACCACCGTAGGACCTAGTTTTGGCCTACAAATATTTTCAAACAAATTTCCATTCGAACTATTGCATAGTACTAGTACTTCCGTTTTCGAACACCATTTGTTTATCACCAACTCTGGTTGTAATTGTGTTTATTGGCCGAGATAACGAAACGTGAACAAAGCAAATACTGTGGGCGGTGAACAGCCAGAGTAGTAGTACAAGACAAACGTAGATTAATGTAATTTAATGCAAAACACACTTGTACAAAATAAATTAAATGAAATGCGCGACGATGGAGGAGAGTGCGGAACATACGTTAAACAAACTAATATTTTAGCTATGCCAACTAAATGATAGAAGTGCAATCAAATTGATTGCATGCTATACGAGTACCATAAGGAAGAATCGAATGAAAATATTGATAAAAATACAAATATATTATATATATTATAAATAAAAGAATCTTAGCGAATTGATTATAACATTGATATTCTAATAAATTAATTGAAACCTACTTTAAGCAGACACAACCATTTCACAATGCGAGCGGTCGATAAAGAAATAAAAACAAACGTAAAATTGATCAAGAATAAGTAGCAAATGCAAAGGCAATGCATAATCTACCATTCAAGAGAATACGATTTTTCATACCTGCTTATAATATTCGATAAGTGAATAATACTCGATACGAAGAGGACCGCAATACACTTTGAGGTATTTTCTGCGCGAAAATTCACTATGTGAACATATTTGATCAAATACGGTTACCGGATATTAATTGCGATTGTAATTGTTCCACGCAATACACCTACTCCTTAATTCATGCAAGCATACATGTCATACCGGAAATCACAATGAAGCGACCATTAGCATTCCAAAAGTTGCGCGCGGAGTGCATGCAAAAGGTTGCAACAAAACTATGCGCAGCTGAAAACGCTGAAACCAATTCGTAGCCTAAGACAATGAGGACACACCGAAACAAAGAGAGGTGCAGAGAGAAAGGATGCCAATATGAGCGGCAACAAGTTTCAAAAAAGGGCAAAACGTACATATCGCTTCGACTATAATTACAATTTAAACGTTTTAAATGATGAAAAACAAGATGATACAAACCTACTATAAACTGAGATATTATTGATATTAAATTTATATTCATCATCGTGCGTTATCCATTCAAATATCATGGAAAGCTGAAGTTAAATCAACTTGCGTATTTTTTTTTTGTTCTTTTTGTTTTTGATGAGTGCACGATGACTTGATGATATTATTGTATATTATGTAAATGTATAAAGTATTTCGTTGTTACGCGTTTGTCTCTTGCGTTGTATTATCTCCTATACATTTCATTCCGAGTGCATTCGAGATTCGTTGAGGCAATCAAAGTGAAAACATTGAATTTGAAGAGGTTTAATAAAGAGGAGAGCGACCGACGTGGATTTATTATCTCACCCGACTTTAAAGTAATGTGTAGACAATAAGCACAAGAACGTACTACTTGGTATTACAAATACTGCAAGTAAACAAGCAAAACCGATTGTATTATGTACTTATACTGGCGATTGAACGATGGACTTATTTGGGACTGGATTCGAATGAGTTGGATTGAGGCGAGATAACACGTTACCGATTTTACATTGATGATTAATTCGTAAATTAAGTTTAAAATTTAAGATTTTACCTAGATGTATAGGCATATTTTTGTTACAAGAAATGATACACTAATATATTTCAACCAATGATAAAAACGATGATGAGAAAGGTGAAGAGATGGAGGTGGGCTAGAGCCAAATGTGCTTATAATTTGTTTAAATTCTATGCCGAGGCGAAGAGCGAATTGAAGCGATTACTCGCGCTTAAGGACACCTTAATGTTATTAATGTTAGTCCTAATATCTGTCAAAACACAAATATTTGTTCTCTTTAATCTGTCAACGTGTTTAACAACGCTGTTTAAAATCAGGTATTACTTTAAACAATTCTAACTTATTCTTTGCATTATTTTCTACAATTATTTAACTAACATAATATTACGTATTGAATAGTTCTAAGTTGTTAGAAATTTAGTTTCTAGGTGATTTCCTGTTTTCTAACTTATTATTATGATAAAAATCGATTGACCTTAGAAGACCATTATTTGCGTCGTAATCAATTTATTGTAATTGTACACGATTTCTGATTCTGAGATTCCTTATACGAAAATGTACTGTAATGTGTCAGTTATGGAATCCTTTTGAGGAATTGCTATGTATAAGAAAAAGCGTACGGTCATCGTTTTTATAGCAAACCAAAGAGTATTCATAAATGTGTTTCCTGTGCAGATGATTGATTAATTTGTTAATATTACCGACGGCTTAATTTCAAAGTGGAAACGAATTGAAAACTAATATTTGTGTAACTACTGTGATGTTAAAAATACTATGTCTATGAATAGAAAGTACGAATACCTAAATAATGTACCCTAGAACAATGTAAAAACAATGTAATTTCTTTTACGTGAAAAAAAGATAAGTAAATGATTGAAACGTCGAATGTTTTTATTTTACCTCTTTAATCGTGTCGTCCTATTACCTGTTCTCACGTAATTACGGTGCATTATTTGGGACGACAGTATTTAACATCACAATAGTTTATTTTTTATACGAAATTAGAGGAAATGTTCTGTTACCTGCTAACTGATAAAAATGTTACCATTGTTATAATGCCGATAACTTTTGAACGTTCTCTTTGCTCGTTTAAAAAGGATCCTTATAATTTGTTTGAATTTTAACGAAGATAGGACGAGCATAGGAAAATGCCAAATGGTCGTGTGCTACTCATATGCGTTTTCCATTACCAAACCAGCATGTATAAAACGCTATTTACTACTCTGAATTTAACCGCGCATGAAACGTATAAATTCAAACCCAGAAATAATGAAAAGTAAATATAACGAAATAAATATATATTACCATTAAACTCAGTCGTCTACTTCTTTATTCGTTTTGCACTATTGATCACTCGTTTCCAGGTATTAGCAGAAGAGGGAGCCCAATCAGCAATATATCCGAGGGAAGTATTTTATACATTCTGTTACTAATTTAATCACACAGTTTCCCTGCTGTTGTTAATAAGGCACGTCATTAAAGTATGATGTGAACACATGTGCATATAATCTTCGAAAAGACTGAATTTCAATGTGACATTTCAATTCGTATATAGATATTACAATCCATTTTAAATTTTAAACGTAGCCCTGGAGGGCAATACATTGAGCATCATGTTTACCGTGTGGAAACTATGCAGTCTTCTATTTGACATAACCTAAAAGTGTAAATTAGAAGTTTCCAGAAGAAAATATTTTTAATATCCGCCCGTCTTTTAAAAACTCAATATATCATGTGTTCAGGCAGAACTCATTTTCCTAATGTTCACAAGTTCAGAATGAGACATGAAATGAAAGGATACAAAATCATGTCTACGATAAGTATAATTAAATGTTATCATTCATCAAGTTTAACGAGAATTCAAAAAATATGTTAATACTTGTTTACCAAGTTTAATCAAACCACCTAGCTACCTAAAACCAATTCATAACTTGATCTCACCTCTCACCTCAAATTCACTGCGCAAAGAATACAATTCTCCGTGGACTGTGGGCATCATCATCGGAGTCTTGAGCTGAGAACAATTCGAAAGAATACCAACAAAGCCAGGGTTTGTAAATCATATGTAAATCATACCCATAGGACGTCCCTGCCATTTAATTCTTATGGTAATCAACCCTCTATTGTGAAACATTTCGTCTGCGTTTCCAATTTGGTTGATTCAATGGTCGGCATTGGAATCACTTTAAATTTAAATTTATTTCTCTGCTCGCATAACGCAAACAAGCGATCACGACTCCAGCTCATTCAGACATTCCTCGTATGGAGAGATTTTCAATCTGTACGTGATGTTGTACTTATTTACACACGCTTGAAGCGACCGCGGTACCCAACAAAGCGATTGCTGGTGAGGCGCAGCAAGAGTCCAAGGAGGCGACCAAAAGCAAGCCGGCAAGACAACTTGCGGGTATGACCTCATGACTATACTTATTCTACAAGTGTAAACGCGTTGATGCCGCTTGGGGAGTCTTTCAGAAGGTCGAACTTTGACCTCCACAGCGACGTCCTGAGCAAGCACCATAAGAATTAAAACGAAGATAATATGATCGGTTTAGCAGACAAAATATTTAAACTAATAATAATAAAGAAAGTAGCACGCTTTAAAACCAATGGTATCAATATATTTTTTGTGTAGACTATTAAAGGCAACGATAGGACGTAGATTTATTATGCCCACTTTAAATACCATGTTAGTATTGTTCCCCGTCAAGTTTGTTCTGTTTTGTTCGCTTGATTTATGACGAAGTTTTGAGTTGTATGTTTCGCACAGTGAGCGCCCCCTATTTGTGAATGTTAGAAGATTGGCTAATTTCGACAGTATATTGATTTGTCTAAATTTAAGGGGCCGTCGTCTAGCCGTGTTTATAAAAACTCTCGCGCATGACACGTACGATATGGTGTTGCAGGACGCTACTATAAACGGTTGCAAGGCATGCTGATTGGTCTACTGTTTGGTTCGTTTGGCTGTTTCTCGCAGGCCTGCTGCGTCTGCTGCTGCTTGTTAGGTTGTGCATATACAGCGGAATCAATACATTTAGGTCAAAGAGTTAAGGAACTGTACTACCGTCGCGTAGTAGACACATAAGTGCGCTGCCGTTTTCGTTTCTAATAATGATGAACGTCTCCATAGTCCAACGACTCCATTTAAAAGGCACCCAACTGCAGCGTGATAACTGGTAATACTGCAGGCACCAACAAGCCAAATATTCGACGGCGGCCGCGGATTCAACGCCGACTTGTGAGTTATTTATGGTGAAGTTGCAGTGTTTTGGATTTGGGTTCACGTCGCGACGCTAGACGCCACCATCGAAGAGTACAGACCAATAAAGAGCTACGTCGTGTTCGTGGCGTGTGCATTTATTTGTTTTGCGTGGAGCGCAACGCTCGAATAGACCCGGCGTGGTATGGGCGAATCGGAAATGAAAATGGACGAGCAGCACGCCGGATCGCAGACCGTGCGAATTGAGGACAAAACGAGTAACCTAACACTTTTAACAACAGATGATACGGAGGTAAAGTGCGCCGGTATTGATGCCGAAGAGCGGCCCGACGAAGAAGAGGAGCAGGTCAACGAGGTAGTGATGAACGGCGATGGCGACGCCGATGAGGACTTGCTCAACGCCGAGGATGCCGAGCACCCGGATCACATTATGGAGACCGGTGAGGTAATTGAAGCCGATTCCGAATTAGAAGTAGAGCTGCCAGCTGACGAACATGATGTTGTTGTCAAGCTGGCACACGTGCAGCAAGATGAACCGATTGTTGACAATGCTGACGAGTTTATTGAAGATGCTCATGTCTCCGCGATCGACAACTCGGCGGGGGATTTGAAATTAGACGAAACCGAAGCACCACATGTGGAAAACACTGACGAAAAAACAATCGACGAATCTGAAACAAATGACGATAATATGTACGATGAGGATCATGCTGGTGATGTTAAAATGGAAGCTGAAGATGACTTCCATGAACAAGACATTGCGAAATATGAGGAAGATCTCGAAGACGATGTTGACCACATGAATAATATGCACACGGAGGCAGTCACCACCAGCAGTATTCTTGAAGATGCTTTGAAAAACGGAAGTACGGAGGCCCCACCCAGGTAAGATTTTATTAGATATTGACTTATTGTTGCGTGCTGTAAACTGTCTTCCTTTCCACTTCCACTTTCCTTAACCCTATTCAAGCAATGGATTGGCCTATTTCTCAATCTGCCGCAAATAACACTAACCGACCAATCCGGGGTTTCACAAAGTGCGAACTGTAATAAAAACTCCTTCATATGTTGTATACTCAGTGAATGATCAATTGGGCCTAATAAAGTATTGAACGTAGAAACGTACCTCTTTGTTATCGGTTGCAAGCCACTGTTACGCATGGCCGACTGTATAGGGTACATCTGTCGTTACACAATTCACCCCGCGCAAGCCACACGTGCATAACAATGTTATTCTTGGACGGCAGTGAGTAAAAATTGACGGTGTTTGGACGTGATAAAATTCCGGTTTGTCTAATTTTCTAGCCGTAAACTAATTGAAAAGATAAACTTGCATGTTGCTTAAATGAAATGAAATTAACGTAATGTTTTAAAATGAAAGCACCAAAAAGATCCAGCCTACGTATTGCAAAAAAGGATGTCAAGGAGAATTATAGCGATTTGCTCTCTCCACGAATCAAAAAGTGCAAGCCGGAAGATAAGAAACGTGAGCGCTCGCGATTGTCACGCAAAATCAAGTACCTGCGCCTATTGGAGTTGAATTATTTAGTAAATAGTTCCAACGAACGTACGCGCGTTCCATCCAACGACAATGACTCCGAACAAGAATTTATAATTCTTGAGGTACCTTATGGCAAGCACCTGGACGAAGAGAAGGAGTATGGGAGATCACGGTTCGCCACAAGGTGAGTGAGTCTTTCAAGACCCTAAGCAAGAAAGCGCGTTTCCTCCGGTCGGTCGTGCAGATAAGATAAGGTTTCAGGTATCCCCGCTTGTATAGTTAATGTTTATCCAACTTTATGACTGCATCGTGCTATTTCGCCTGGCACCAAGTATTAACCAATTTTTAAATTAAATATAAGCAATGGGTGTTACGGAAAACTGCTAACTCGCTCTCCATCTTGTCTTAAATAATATTTTCAGACCGTCCCAAGCTGGATCATGGCGCATACATATGTGCTTTGTTGATAAGTAGAGAGTATATGTGTATAATTCGAGATTATAAATTGTGCATTGTGCAGCGAGTACGCGGAATGCAAGTTTGTCAGGATGTCCTTGAGCTACTTTATGCGGGTGCATGCAACATATTGGTGCTAGAGTCGCGAACTCAAAACAGTCGGCTTGGCGGTGTTTTGCAATTCGTATTCTTTCAATAACGAACCACTGTTGATGATGGGTTCAAGGCTGAATTGCGTTGAATTGAAACACAAAAAGGAAAACAATTGCTTCCCATTCGAAAATAAAGTCAACCATAGGGACAAGATTACTATGGTCCTAATGCCGGTTACCAACAAAATTAGTCACTTTAAAGGTATATTTATCACAGCCAAAAATAGTTTGTTTGTTCGTAGTCGTGTTTCAAAATGAACTCCGCAGTATCAGCAACGTGTTTGAGGATTGCGCACCAGGCGCACTCCTCATCGCTCGACGTGACCGAAGCGCATTGTAACGAGCGTGGCAAGCACGGTTTGTCAGCAACGCCCTTGGGCTACTTTACCTGTGCGCCCATGCGGTCATCCCGTGAGCCACACGGCACCCGGCACCTTTGCCGATGATGACCATGTTGCACTGGCAACGTGCATATGTCACCCGTGCCTGGTAACTTGGTCGAGCGCGTTGTTAAAGACTCACAGAAAGGTTCAAGGCTCCGCCTAGCCGCGCACAAACAACGCGAAGGATCCTTGACATGATGAAATACATCCCGACACTTTGGCAATTACTGCATGTAACCAAATTGTTGCGCATGTAACTTGCACCGTACTGCAATGTGAAAGATGCGCAATCATAGGTGCGACGTGAGGTGAGAAAAATATTGTAATGGTGTGAGACCTGCAGTTGTCCTCAATTTGAATGGCCAGAGACAGTGCAAATTTCTTCAGCAAATATTGAATATTAAAAGTGGAACATGTAGAAGTAGAGTAACGAGAATTCATTTGTTAACACCGTAGCAAACACTGGAGGTTCCGACTGTTTTTATAATTTAGTAATCAAAGTTGATTCAGTCCATTGTGGTGTGACCCGATGCTGATTATATTTATCTTACGTGCGTGACTCACAAAGTGGAGAAAATCAATAGGGTGCACAGATGCAAGGGTGTTGCGCCCCTCTTTGGTTGGAGATAGCTCTTAGGCTGTGTTAAAATAGAATTGAGCCGGTTGCCTGCTTCCAAAGCGGTAGCAATTTCGCAGGAACAAAGCACCACAAATAACAGTGACACCACGTTGCTGCAGTGCATTGTTTATAGAATTTTGCTGGATGATACATAATACATTCCACTACCTTCGTTAATTACCAACTAGAACATTTATAGGTGATATTGTTCTTTGGTCACTTGCTGTATAATCCTAGGAATTTGGAAGGAATGTTGTCCTATCGCTTGTGTTTTATGTAAAACCAATTGAGTGGTGCTAGCCTGCCTCCGCCACCATGCTCTTGAAGCCTCAAGAAGGATGCTCTGCGTGGGTCGAATGCCTGTAAGCCGAGATGTTGGACCCACGGGCAAAATCAATGGGGTGACAGAGAGGGACGTCGGCAGACGTCGGCGAATCATGACGTCATCGGTGCTCAAATGGTGGGGTGCGGCAATGCAAGCGGACAAGGCTAGTGTGTACGCGGATACTCAAGCGGAGCTAGTGCGGGGCCCATTGGCAATCGGCATTGCAGCAATCGTAGCGGCGCGTAGTTGTGGCATGGACGCTGCTTCCGACAGGGCTAAAGACTAGGCGTCTACCCGCGATAGGCCCGTGTGCAAGTTTAAGCGAGTGTGTAGTTTATTTGGAGTAGTGTCCACCTTCGTTTAGTGTAACGACGCGCTCTTTCACCTTGGCGTTTTGGGTACCAGGCGTTACCAATCGCTTTCGCGTAGCACACGCCTTAACGATTGAGCGCTACCGAAAGACAGAAGGTTGCGGGAGTAGATGATAGTTGATGTGCATATTTAATTTGAAAAAATTTTCACAAACTCGTGTTGAAGTTTAAAAACCAACAAATAATTTAAGTAGGATGAGCCAAGCCGGTGGTTCATAAAGAAATAGTGATACAACATTTCACAATGCCACAGTGTGCAGTATCAAGCTGCAACAATACGCACCGGAAAACGAGAGGCGGACCCGTCAAATATCACCGCTTCCCGGGAGACGAGAAGACCCGGCGACTATGGCTGAGGGCTTGCGGACGTCACGTGGCCAACACGGCCACCGCGCGTATTTGTTCGCTGCACTTCTCAAGCGATTGTTATGAAAAGGATCTGGCGCATGAGCTGCTAGGGTTACCGACCAGACGCCGGCTGAAGAAAGGCATGGCACCGGACCAACATCTGCCGAATGAAGACCAACACTGCATCCAGTCGGAAAAATGTTACTTTCCGTCTTCGTCTTCGCCCATATCGACTGCGAATCACCCACCATGGCCATCGACCGACAGCAAGATTGCAGTGCTATTGGCCGTCGGGTTGGTGCCGGCTGCTGAACGGCGTACCAACGGGGGGTTACCACAAGAGTGAGTCATGTGGCCAGCATTTGTACGGGCGCGCGGGGCGCAGATATGCTGCGTCCCTAAATATCTGAACGCTGCGCATGCATGCTACCAGCGCAACCGGCATGTTACCGTAGAGACCTCCTGCATCCCGAACCGTGTCTGCACCATGCGTACTTACACTCGCGCTTATTCATTGTGAGGGAACGAGAAAAACGCCAGCAGCGCGTTGCTGTTGTACTCGCACACATCGGGATGCATACAGACGCGCGCGGATATGCGCTGGGATTAGATTATCGTTCGCTCCTGTTGGTCGCGGTACCGGCCAGGAGCGTAGTTAATTGGGTCGTCGTACGCCGCCGGTCAAAGACCTCCAGTCGGGGACATTCTCTGGGCGTTTGATGCTAATACGCTTTGTATTCCAGCACAACTGATTTTCATTTCCACGGTATTATTGAATCATAGGCTATTTGCGTTAAACAGAAAATTTTAATTTAAGCAATGCATGATACGGTCCTTATGCTGCTTGTTACCACACATGGCACTCCTTTTCCTCCTCTTCTTATCGCTATTTGATTTCAAAAGGGGAACTATATACATTCACCTATGCAACAGCGCTTGCCCTTTGGGATTTCCTTCGTTGCGCAGCACATTCAGATCCTGCGAGTAGCGGGACCATAATATTGATCGCCGCTCGTTGACGTGTATATCCTTTTCTCCTTGTCTAAGAGATGATTCTAATAGTGCAACCCTCTTTTACAGCTTAAACAAGATGCACGTGGATGATGTTCGAGAGGGATGCGATACCGCCCAACCTTCCTCACCCGGCCACGCTGATTTGCGTTCCGAACTCACGCGAGACACTGAGTCTGTATGCGACGATGGTATTCAACAAACACAGGAGTCTTTCTCCGCAGCAAATTCCATTAAAAACGAGGTCGATTCGGATGAAGAAAAATGCACAAAACGCAAAAGCGAAGATGAAGACGAGCTGGATGAACCCAAAAAGAGATTCAAAAAAGACTTCCAAGAAGAAGCAACTTTCCGCAATAAACTTCTCATGCAGTATACAGACTCCATTGATATGTCCAGTTTAGAACAGATTCAGAACGAGGAAGATAAGCTCATGGTTGAAATCCAAAACCTCGAAGATATGGCGAAAGAAAGAGAGCGGGAATGGAATAAAGTGTTACACGTCAAGAAGTTGAAAGAAGAGTTGCTGATGCGAATTCAAAGGCAGAAACAGGTCTGCCTGATATCCAACGGATTGGAAACATCCGATGGAGAGTCTTCTAATCACCAAGATGGAAGTTTAAATGGACAGCGCACATTGTTACCACAGAGAAATAAGCAGGATGCGCAAAATTTGGCAAAAGCACTGCAGCAGCACAATCTGGACATGAACGGACATGATCTGAACAAGGGCCGCACAAAAGGTCCGGTTCGTAATGTGCAATCAATCATCGCTGACTATCGACAGCGCCATCCGGAAGTCGTGCCAAGGCGCGGTCGCCGAATACGCAACATTAATGGGAACTCCAGTGACACGAGCAGCGGTGACAGAGCAACGTTTACATCCAGTGGAGGTACTTTCACGTTAGCAAATGTGGCGCTTGGGAGTGGTGCACAAGTTCGTCCAGTTGATACGAATAGCGAGATTGCGCTTCTGCTAAGCTCCATGGAGAATGTAAGTATTTGCTAAGAGCTTCTTCGCAATCAGACTTATTCATTAGATACAAATGCATTAAATGACTAACATTACTGGTATTGGCGAATGTATTTCCTTTATGGGCTGCGATTATCTAGGACGCGTTCGCACTAACATTCCGATAACTAATACCAATTGTCATTTGAATTCATACCACATTCACACGTTAATATTTTACAAGTCAATGTCATTATCAATGTTTGCATTCGGGTAAATTGTTCACATTGATATATATATATATATATATATATTTATATTTTATTTACCACTATATATATACATATATATATTACCGACATTGTAACGACTTTTTTTTATTGGTAGTGGTAAGTGGCGAAATCAAATCAAATGATTTATGGACTATTCCAATTATGCTTGCAACCTAGCCCATGTTTAAGTCAGGACAGACTAGTTCTACATTGTTGAATGTTTCTGGTAACTGCAGGTTTACCTTGTATAAGTTAACGCTTTCAGCAGAAATCACTAACCTAGGTTTATGCTCAACAATTGTTATAACTAACAAAGAAACAGATAATGAACATTGCTATATGATAGAGGAATGAATCTTGCAGGGAAATACTGATGTCACACAGGTGGATTGTCATGAATCCAGTACGAAGGAAATTCTCGATCAAATAGCGCATTGCGAACGTAAGAAATCACCATATGTCAAACATCCAGTGCCCCCGCTGACATCGCAATATCCAGAAGTCACGGTCCACGCGGTGACATCGTCGTCCACATCAAACGCACCCACGAATTCGTTGCTCCACGGAATATTGACCAAAGTAATAACTCAGTTTTTGCAAACTGATAACTTTTGTCCAAATATTACTAACTTACACGCGCTTATTCCTCCTAACAATCATTCATCTTTCACATCCTGTCAATGAGCTGGAAATAGGTTTGTGATTTCGGGGCCCTATTGTAGTCACATGGCACTTTGAATAACTGTATATGCTTGCCGTTTAAACCGTGTTACCAATGCTTGAGATGCGCAGAATCATTGCCAATAAATCTAATTTAACCCCTCGTTTTCAGGCGCAAGTGAAAACGGATAGCCGCACAACGTTCAGTCCGACACTAGCTCGTTTACTAACAGCACCTGATAAGACCCACGGTGCGCATCCAAACAAATCATCTAATGTTTCAATTTCTGACATCCTCAGCACTAATAAGGTAAGCATCCCTTTCGGCCTAGTTATTACACGCACTGTACATTTTTACAAATTAATACTTTATGGATTATATTCTCCCAAATTCTAGTGGAGAGGTGAATTTTATGAATTTGATTTCTTTTTCAGGCTCGCAGTGAGATAACAATCACCCCCGTCTCAGGAGACTATGAAGATGGGCGTCTTAAGCGGAAACACAATGTAAGTCAACTTGATGGCTACAATAAGGATGTGATTCTCATGTACAATTTTCTTTCAGATGGAAGACGAAGCTGAGGATAGCGTGGATCGTCTAGTCATTGATGAAAGCAACGATCTGAGTGAAACGCGAACAGATAACAATTCAGACGCAGGTGACGAGGTTCCACAGTGCCAAGGCTGCAATCAAAAAGCAGCGCAATTCGTTTGTGCCGGCTGCGGCAATCAATGGTATTGCAGTCGAGAGTGCCAGGTATGATTGAACAGCCCTTTCTTATTACCCGTTACTAAATTAAAATGCTAAGTAGATATCTTCTTTATGACCTCCCAAGATACCAGTCCGCGTGTTAATGTTAATTGGATGCATTTAATATGTCTATTGAAAAGCGAATTCAATAAGAATTTATAGCCACTGCGGCAGGTTGCTAAAAATACGAATCCTGTTATAGGTGACTGCCTGGGACGAACATTCGGACGTGTGTTCGGGCTAGTGGGAACGCTTCGGAGTTGTGAGCATCGGTGCATATGCAGGATTCATCGGAGAGAAAAGCCAGCCAAAGCAACTAAACCAAGGGTGTTACAAGCCATGTGAAGGCTCGGTTTACCGGCAGACTGCATCATCAACTACTTTACATAAATCTAATTACAATATGTTTTTGAAACTTATGCGCGGGCTGCGGACTTTACCAAAGACTATAAACTTGAAGTAATTCTTTTTACCATGGTACCGAAATAAGTTATCGAATTATAGACAAACAAGGCAAGAGCAGCTGTTGTTGATCCTACCACAAAACAACAACAGTACCTAGGCTAAGACTATCGTTTTATTGCATTCGAAACTATGATTGTCGTAAAAAAATTAAATTATTTTGTAATACTTGTTAAGTTGTTTGTGAAGTACGGCTAACATTAAATTGATAGGATTTAAAGCTAGTTTGGCTGAAGAGTAAAATAATTATTTTCAAAATACTAATAACGTAATCATTTCAAACAACAAATCACTTGATTTTGCTAATTGGATATAACTAAATTTAAATGCGAGCGACTTGCTAGTCACTAAACTAAAAAAAATACGAAAATTGAATTTCGTAAGCGGTTGAAGTACATTTCACATTAGTTACCGGTTTTAGTATGTACAATTATGCGTTTCTCTGCAGAGATAGAGCAAGATGATTTGGTTATTACCTTTAAGCATAATTTTTTAAGTCGATAAGTTTGCGTTTTGCGATTCTACAAATGTTTAGAGTAAGTAGTGTAATTTCCTTTAAGTGTATTACGTTGTAGTGCCATTACGACAAAAACAAAACCCCAAATCCTTGAAGATTGACTACAATAACTGCGTTCGTCAACAATATTTTTATTTTACTGTATAAGTAAGATATTATTCTGTGATATCAGTAAATTTACCGTAAGCGAATAAAATGCAATTGATGAAAATGACCTACTGTCAGGGTGAATCACATCAACACAAAAAGACACTTATATTTTTATAGAAAATTGTTTGAAAGGTGTGTAAAAAATCTAAGGAACATTCTTTTAAAGTAAAATTATTTTCGTGATTAGCAAACCATTGATATATTGCAATCACCCTGACAACTATAGCAGACATTAACAGAGAGAGTTACTTAAGCTGTTAAAAGAATGTAACAGAGTCAGTATCTTTTTAACTTGGAATATTATATTGCATACAGATGGTAATAGAAATTTCAACCAATTTTTTGCGTGTCTTTTATCAGTCCTTGAACTGGCCTAAACCTCTTCTGCGTCTTTAGATGTAAATAAGTTCTGAAGAAAGTACTTACACCATAGGTGTGCATTTAAATATTGAACAAATTAAACACTTTACTTCTAGCCTATATTTTTAAGTTTGGTATATCCGGATAAAAAGCGTTTATATCTGATTTTAAACATTTAAGTAATATGAATAATTTAATTACAGTCACTTAACCTGAAATTTTCAGACAGCGGCTGATGTTTGTGTAATTTGGTAAATTAATTCGTTCAACAACAAATCAATCTAAGGAAATGTTTGTCTTAGCCGAAATGGAAAATGTAACAAAAATTGCCCCGGAACAATTTGACATCAAATTAAACGATGCCATAGCCAGTGAATTAAACAAGAAACTAGCAAATAAGGTAAACATGTGCCTAGCATAAAGCAATTCTGACATACTAAAGAAAATATTACTTCCAGGTTGTATTGAATGTGGGCTTATGTATTGCACTATTTGACATCACAAAATTAGAAGATTCATTCATATTCCCTGGGGATGGATCATCACACACCAGAGTCACTTTTCGATACATAGTCTTCAGGCCATTTGTTGAAGAGATATTATTAGGCAAAATAAAATGTTGCAGTGAGGAAGGTGTACATGGTATGTTTAAATGTATCATCCATGATAGGAAACATTGATTTAAATGATTAATTTGTAGTGTCATTGGGTTTCTTTGATGATATTTTAATACCACCTACAGCATTGCAACATCCATCAAGATTTGATGAAACAGAACAAGCTTGGGTATGGGAGTATGATACAGGTGATGGTAGCAAACATGATTTGTTCATGGATGCAGGTGAGACTGTGAGGTTTCGAGTAACTGCAGAAACATTCAGGGAAACATGCCCTGCACAACCTCATCAGAATATAATGAATGTTGAAAATGCAGATATACCAAAAGAGGCCAAAGTTCCTTATAGTTTAGTGGTAAGTAATAGCAAAAGCAGTTTCATTAAGCTTGCAATAAGGTCCTTTGACCTTCAATTAGGTTGCACTGCTTTTCATTTCTTCATAACTCAATACTTAATGTAAATTTTACCTTGACACGATGGGTTGACCGATACTTCACCAACCACTACGTAATTAAAATGCTGGAGTTTAATTAAAATCATTTTTGGATTCTGAAGCGTTTTCCGCGAAAGCGTTTGCAGATGACCGTTACAACTTTTGCAATAATTCAAATCGAATGTGTCCGAGCCCTGCCGAATTTCTCTTGCGCATGCGTTCCATATACGTCCTGCAACTTTTCATTTCGAAATGTTTTTCTTTTTTTTAGGGTAGTATTAATGAGCCTGGCCTCGGATTATTAACATGGTGGGATAATTAAGCAACTTTGCTTATATATATTTATCTTTTTTTTTTATAAAATACCTATTTTATTTCTTGTTTCCGCTCTTTTTGTAATGTCTCATTACGTTAGTAGTTGGAAAACATTAAAACGCATTCATATTAAAACAAGTAGTAATCAATTGATTTAAATATAATTGTGCCATGAACCACGTCCATGTCCTATCTATCATAAAATTTCATTACTTATTGGACAATTTTATACAAATTATAAAACATGGAAATGTACATTGAAGTTAAAAGCTATGTTAATCTAATATACATACAACAAATAGAAGAAAACCGAACAAGACACGATTAGAATTGCTTAGGATTCATCTTCCTTCATATTATTTCTATCAGTTTGCGTCAAAGCATCTAGGATATTCTGTTGGTTAACTTAAGGGAGGAGCACTGCTGCTGTGCATTTGTAAGTGTTGTCTGATGCGTCAATTTAATTAGTTATATATTTAAAGTTGGCTTTGCTTATTTGTTGTTAATTTTTCGTATTGTTAGTTAATTTAATTCGTTTAATTGATTGATTAATGAGTTTCTTGGAGAGTTTAGTGTTATTGCACTAAGTTGTGTATGAAGAGGTGACTTGTGAAGATTTCGAAAGGGAGTACATTGCACTAAACTTAATAACTTATGCGGTTTAAAATGAGTAAATGATTATTTGTACGCGTCTAAAATATACGAAAGTCGAATAATTTATTAATTTAGTGCGTTTCCGATTGTTTGCAATTAGTATTACGTAATTCAAATGGAATACGCTTATAATTAGTACCGAAAATTACCTGAACTCATTCGAATTCGAGATTTTTTCGCCTTTTCAGTACATAATGATTATCAACTAAATGATTTAAACGGAGCTGAAGTTACACTTCCTGCGCTGTTTATGACTGATATAAAAAGCGCTCGCTACGTGCGCTTTTCAGTCGTAACATTTGCAACTAAAGTGTACGTTACGAGTAATACTCCTTACACAGGGTATTTTATTCAACGTCATTGCTATAATTTGTCATCAGGTTGGGATTAGGGCGCACTTTCAACTATTCTATAAAAATATATACTTTTTCAATACCATTTAAATAGTAATAACAGTTAGAACAGCATTCTGCGGTTGTTAGCATCGGTTTTATCCTGCGACTACGTCATCAAAGTAATGCTTGACAAAATTATCAACTCAGCAGGAAGCAATGATTTTTTCTACCTGCAAGCTGTAGTGTACTTCATCGCGCGGACTTGTTGGTGGAGGCGCTGTATAAATACAAGTTTATACATCAGTGTTCATTTTATCGTTCTACTTACATACATGTTGGTACAGCGTGTATACGGTATAAATTGCGACACGGCTATAAAGCGTTTTATGTCTAGTATCTTTAAGGTCGAAACGTATGTGTGTAGTTCACTTGTCGAAGTTGCAATTGCATGCTTCCCGTTTTATTGAAAGCCGTAGGTTTTGGTATAAGTAAATTTTTTTGTATAAAGGAGTAAGAAGTATCTTTTAATACAGACCTAAATCGTACATATCAAGTTTTGCTTGCTTCCTATAGGTAGAAAACGTTGTAGAGCGATAAAACCACGCCGAGTACTTATTGCTTTTGAATCCTGCATTTGCATCACGTTACCTCTACGAGGAACGCTCGGGGCACCAGTCGACTAAATTATACGGGCTTTTAACCTGGAGCAATTTGTCCCACAGTTGCTGCAAAAGCATACGCACGCAATTAAGAAACTTGTCATAATGTACTTATGGAGATACAGAAACCATTAGTTTTCTGGAGATGCGTAGTTGCATATCAATTATATAACATACTGAAATTATTCAATTACTAAACACCGCGGCAGGTGCTCTCTGAGATAATCAAAGAGTTCACGCGACGCTCCCGGACAATTCGTTAATTCGAGTTCGCGCATGTGCCGCAATTGAATGAGACTAGACAAACCGCTGGAAGTTAGTAGTGGACATCCTGGAACATACCACCACCAAGAAAAGTCAAAAACATGGAAAACAGAAATTAGATTGGGCTGGAGGAGTTTGATGTTTTAATTTGATTAGTGTGATGTTGACAGTCTCTCCTACAACAGTTTTTGCTCACCTGCCAATGATAGAATTTGAAGGTTGCGCATGCCGCATAAATGCTGGAGACCAAAGTCTCGTAGTTGAGAACACCAACGAAGGTACAACGCGGACAGGGAAAGCATCGTCGAGATATACCCCACACCGATATCAGTCACGTGCACACATCTGGAAGTGAGTTAATTGAATTCCATATGCTTTAGGGATGAAGTTGTTTAAAGGTTGGTTGTATAGAAGCCGGGGTTCAAGCTTAGATTGTCTTTTGTGGGACAAACCTATCTAATGTTAATTCCTCTAGTTGATTGAGATCGCAGGCAATATACTCCAAGGCAGCATCGGTGATTCGCGGACACCAGGACAAGTCCAACGAGCGCAGTTTTTGCAGATTTTCAGCAATTAGCTCAACGCCATCGTCGGTAATCTTGCTACATCCACTTAAACTCAACACGGTCAGATTGGGTAACGAGTGAACTGCAGCAGATAGAACACAACAAAAACAAAGGGAACAAAAGCAGGAAAACCAGTAAAGTATTAGTATTTTTCTCTAGTTGTGGTAAATAATTTCTATTACCAATATTTACAACACCATGATTTGTAAGCTCCCAACACGAGTGCAACCTGAGGATATTGAGCGAATTGCTTTGTTTGGGAGAAAAATAGCAGAGCGCTGCGTCCGTTACATGATACGCCTGCAGGGAGAATTCGTACAACGCGGGCAAGAGCTGGGCGACGGCACCTACCGCCTCATCAGCCACGTTAATGCAGTCGGTGAGTGTAAGAGACACGATGCGAGGATTCAGACAGGCCCACAGTCCCGTTTCTGTGATCTCGTTGCATCCAGCCAGTTCCAACTCAAAGAGTGCCTGCAATCGTCAGAAGCAATTAGTGCCAACTATATAGCACATGAAATAAAAGTGCGGAATATTGGGCAGTCGTGTGAGAGTGTAATCGAATTGGAATTTATGGGAGTGGAAGATATTGCACTTGAATGCAATGCCTTTTGCTATAAATAGATTTAACAATCGATGGTATCTATATTCAATATGTTGGAAACGATTCGTTCCTGATATTAAAATCCCCTGTATCTGGCAAATCCGGTATCTGAGATGTTGAAGCTTTGGACGTGGTCCAAACTTGGCTTTTGTGTGTGCTTAATATCTGAATAACCCAGTTGTGTTTATCTTGAGATTCGTGACTGGGGTTGTTGGTTTAGCATTATAACATGTCAAAATCAAGGCAAAAACAACTCAATTAATTTGCAAGCCATTTCTGTCGTAAAGATGAAAAGTATATGACTACCCTGTATATTTAAGGCAAATCTGTTGGTAACTTTCATTTCGAAGGATTTCATGTTCAGTTACCCGAGGCTTATTTATTTTCTAGACTTTCTGTAAAAAAAAGGAAGGAAATTCTCCTGTAAAAACATGATTTAAGGCTGTAAATACAAAATTAATGTTTGTTTACTACGATTATACATCGTTTTTCTTGGCTTGAAAGGATGTCCTTCGATTTAGAATTATACCCTATATCCAAGGTCAT
>JAODGC010019755.1:24121-65642 GCA_027574925.1 Ecitoglossa quadriceps | reverse complement strand
ACTACGATTATACATCGTTTTTCTTGGCTTGAAAGGATGTCCTTCGATTTAGAATTATACCCTATATCCAAGGTCATAACAAACAATAGGTCTTTTACCTGAAGATGATCCAGCAATGTCTCCAGTCCTCTGTCTGTGACACTCGAACACCGCAGACTCAAGGAATGAACGTGTTTCGAAGCTAAAGGAAACGAGCTAACTAAGTCGAGTGCGTCCTCATCCGAGGCTCCCATCAATGCCAGATTGTGAAAACCACGTCGAATCAAGGATGAGTATAAACGTGCCCTGTCAGGACCTTGCATGCCCCGCATTTCTCTGCATTGCACAACGGGAATCAACCCTGACCAGTATCGAGGTACACGGTAAAGCACATCCCGCCAACGAGAGCACACTTGGGCCAGGACACATCTATCCAGGGCGTTGAAGTAAAGGAGGAAGCGCATTAGAAAACGATCGTCCATGATCAGCTGTTCCCACGTGACGTGAGGACAGTGCGGCAGACAGCGCGGCGCCCGCTTCCCGTGATGATGCTGGTTGTGTATAGGTGGCAATTGCGGTTGATGTTGCTGCTGTGGATGGTGATGGAGCGCATTTTTCGCGCTTCCTCTGGATGGAAGCAGGCGGGACGGTTTCTCCGGCGGCGCCGCCACAGTATTATTGCTGCTACCGCAGAAGACGTTCGTGACGCGCTCCATGACGCTACCCTTGTTGGAGTGGTGCTTGCTGCCCCGGAGGCCATTGATGCGCTTCGTTAATTCTGCGGACGCACGCTCCACAACCCCCTGGGCGGATATCGAGGACATTACACCCTGCGGCGCCCGTGTCAGATTTTCGCGATCGGTACGTCCACCCACCTGCCTGACACGTTCCTTGTCGCGCACCACTTCTACGACGCCATGCCGAAATTCGGAAGGATGTGTTTCTGAAGTCCGTCCACGTACTACTTCCAAATGGTTGCAGCTCGTAAATTTTGTAATTTTACCAATGTATGTTTGTAAATTTTAATGTGGGGTGCGTATTGCAGCGCGTATACGGATGGCAATGTCGGTCGGGCGTTCGGTGGTGTCGCGTCGCGACGCCGCACTGTTTACTACTGCTGAGACCGCGGCTATAGGTGTGCGCGGGGCGCCCGCTTGCGCCCAGTCGATATTATCGTCGACCGTGCAGTACCGGCCAACCCCTTCGTCCTTTTTGCACCCCCACGCCTTCAGTGTCGCTGATCAATATTGAACAGAAGCGGTCGTGCCTTCCGCTGTAAACCTTGCTCACTTACAAAACGGCGCACTGCATGTTTGCCCCTCTGTCAGTCTCAGTGATCCTGAGTGCTTTTGGCATTCAAGCAAATCTGATGTGCAACCGACTCACACTCCCAGATTGGTTGCGTTTTCCGCAGCAACCTTTAGCATTTATCAATATATGAAATATAAGAAATGGGACTAATATGTTTAGAAGTAACACATAATTAGGTTTGATCCAACAATTTTCCTGGAAAATAGGATATAAAATTCTATATCAGTTAATTTTGTTTCCCGCTTTATAATGCTAAAATATTATGTATACGTTATACATACGTATGAAGATTGAAAATTTGCGTAAAATTGCAAGTTGCGCATGCGCTAAATTGAATTTCCCGCCCGAACGTTATCGCACCCTTATCATGTAATTAGTCTTAAACTGTAGCAGAAAAAGTAATATTTTTTAAATAACAAATATATGCTTTACTATTTTTCATAAACAATTATTTATAGTTAATATTCATTAAACCCTGTATCACACCAATTCAACCAATTAAAATTAGTCTGCTTTTTCCTCAGTTGTAAAAAACCCCACAATAGATATATCTCCAAGGGGTACATTGCTATTTGCAGCAACTGGTTTAGTTTCCACAGATTTTTTCTACAATATAAATAAACACATATCCAGTACTGAACAAACACATCCTTTGCCCTTATACTTACAAAAAGCGAAGACTTCAGGAAACTTTTAAATACATTTCCACTATCAGCTAAACCCATCTTCTCCTCCATCTCTTCAACTTTATTCTCCAAAGTGTTAACATGAGTTTTTAAGTATTCAGTCAAGGCTTCCAGTGTATCAATTCGATGGCAAAGTTGTTTTACTTGTGGTTGTATATCAATACAATCAGTTAAGGAACCAGTGAGACCAATTGCATTACATCTCTCTTGTTGAATCAACAAGACCATTGTCTCAAATTCTTCCAAGCGTGTTAGCATATCATCAACTGATTGATTTATTGGTTGTAGCTAAAGATTAACTCATATTATCATTGGATATGTATATGAATGGAAGATTATACGAATTTAATAATGTGGATTCACTACCTTCGCGTTTAAATCTATGTTCATAAATGCTACATAGTCTGTACAAGCAGATTCAATCATATTGGGACGTTTCGCAGTTATAAACTAAATAAATAAAGTAAAATAAACGAAAACTTGTCCTCTTTGGTTAACTTCGTTCCGCACAAAACAACGCAGGATGATTTTTGAAGGTTAGTGTAGGAAACAATATCATAGTGAATAAAATTTGGAATATTTCAAACAATTGAAAACAACGCAAATTACAATGCATGAATAATTGTAAAATTAGATTGGTTTTATAGATTAATTTAATATCCTCTCTATTAGGAGTAATATTTTTGTTTTTGTGGGTTTCTATCGTTTAAATTTCAAATAAAAATCATAAAACGTTTAAACAAATGATATCGATATTAACCAAAGTTGTTTACAATATCAGATTGCAGTTATACATATGAAAAAATTAACTTCGCTACAGCATAAAACTTTATTTGTGAACATGAAATCTAGGCAGTGTAGGCAGTACTTGGTAGCTGTAGAAAGCAAAAGCACTTTAGGCGCGTTTAGCAACGCGTAGTGATGCACATAACAGACGCAATACATCCAAAGATTGTATGCACACAATCTAAGCTGGCATTATACACAGCCACATTCCACATAAGCATGAATAATAGTCTTCATCGTCCTCATAGTGCTGCCTTTTAATAACACACACGCGTGAACTTTTTATTGAAACGTTAAGCGCCATAGTTCAAGACAACGTTTGGGCTGGACTGGGTGACTGACTTGACTCATTGCCTTCCATTCGATTCATTAAATAAATGAAATTCGTTGAATCTTCGTCTTACTTCTGTCCAACATTCTGTGATCTCGCCCGCGTCCAATTTACTCAACTACACAATCTTAATCACTAGGAATGAGTGTGTAGATGGTGTAGATGCTTAAGAACGTTGAAAACCATTAGAGACTCAAGGTGTTTGTGTACTCTGTGGGAATTTAATCTATGTTTGGATATTAAAGTATAAAAAATGTCCTTAAGTGCAAGTGCAGAGAATCTCTCCACTGACTCACAGGTAAGCATCCTTTGTTTTTTGCTCTTTATCAACAGGTGTAGTAGTTTTTATTTATTGTAGGGATATGATGGTTCTACCAATATGTGTCTTGAACTGGCCCTCGAAGGTGAAAGGCTTTGCAAAGCTGGAGACTGCAGAGCAGGAGTTGCATTTTTCCAAGCTGCTATACAAGCAGGCACTGATGATTTGCGAACCCTGAGTGCTATTTACAGCCAACTGGGGAATGCTTATTTTTACTTGGGGGATTACTCCAGAGCAATGCAGTATCACACACATGATCTTACATTGGCCAGGTAATTTACCCTCAAAGATTTTTTCCAAAGGTTTATGTTAATTGGTTTTGATTTAATAAGGACCATGGGAGATAAATTAGGGGAAGCGAAATCATCTGGAAACTTAGGAAATACTCTTAAAGTAATGGGGAAGTTTGATGAGGCTGTGATTTACTGCAAAATACACTTAGATATTTCCAAAGAGTTGAATGATCAGCTAAGTGAAGGTAGAGCCTTGTACAATCTGGGTAATGTTTACCATGCAAAAGGAAAGCATGTGCGAAGGGTTGGATCGAATGATTCTGGGGAATGCTCTGATGATGTTAAGCAATGCCTGCAACAAGCTGTCTCATTTTATGAGTGAGTTAATTTTTGATTAATATTAAGTAATTTACTAATAAACTTTATATCTGACAGAGAAAATTTATGTCTAATGCAAGAGTTGGGAGATATTGCTGCACAAGGACGTGCTTGTGGTAACTTAGGAAATACTTTTTATCTCCTGGGTGATTTTGAACAAGCAATTAAATATCACGAAGAACGACTTTCAATTGCTCGACAATTTGGCGATCGTGCAGCGGAACGCCGAGCACATAACAATCTAGGAAACTCCCATATATTCATGGGACAGTTCACTGAAGCGGCGCACCATTACAAGTAAATGAACGTATTACAGTATAATAATTTAGTGCTTATTTTGTGTTTGCGAATGAACAGGAGGACATTAGTCTTGGCGCAGGAATTAGGCGACCGTGCAGTTGAGGCTCAAGCTTGTTACAGTCTAGGAAACACCTATACACTTTTACGAGACTATTCCACTGCTGTTGAATATCACTTAAGACATTTGTTAATCGCGCAACATTTGGGAGATCGTATTGGAGAAGGACGAGCTTGTTGGTCGCTTGGCAATGCGCATGCCGCATTATCCCATCATGAGAAAGCATTGGAATATGCATTGAAACATTTAGAAATAAGCAAGGAAGTGAGTAGTGTCAAATTTCAGCACTGTCTTGTTTATTTTGCGATCATATGATGTTTTGTATTAAATTTTAGTTGGTTGATCCAATGGGTGAAGCAACAGCCAAAATGAACATTTCTGATCTAAGGAAAGTTTTGAAACTGTCAGACTCGCCTGATTCCGATTCCGGCTCGACTTCCAGCAGTGCAAGTGCATCGAATTCAAAGGATTCCTCGCAGTCGAGTCATAAACTAAGGGTGAGACGTGAAAGCATGGAACAGCTTGATTTGATTAAGGTAGTGCGCTTTGTATGTTTATGATTTGCTGTATATATGTACATTTTTGCTTTACGTTAATGCTAAATGTGCTATAGCAAAGCAGGGAATAATTCAGTAATTACAATGCCATGATAATATATAAATTTCCAATTATTTAGATGACTCCTGATGGTAAACAACGAGGTTTATCTGTACTTCAAAACACTACTGTTGAAAAGAATGCTGGTAAGCAGGGAGAAGATGAAGATTCTTTCTTTGATTTGTTGTCGCGTTTCCAATCAAAACGCATGGATGATCAACGCTGTGTATTGACTGATAACAAAGAAAATACAAATCCAGCAACGCGCGTAAAGGCAAATCCGCAAAATGTTCAGACTGTACAAAATATTCAGAATACACAAAATGCGCAAAATGTCCAAACATCTAAAGATGGTCCTGGAGATTTGCTGGATATGATTGTAGGCATGCAAAGCAAACGTATGGATGAACAGCGTGCTGCTTTACCACATTTACCAGGTCTCCAAATTGGGTCTTTGCAACAACTTGCTGAAGCTCGCAATAACAGTATACCGGATGACAACTTCTTAGAACAACTCGCGCGTTGTCAAAGTTCTCGTTTAGATGATCAAAGGTCGCAGTTACCGACAGCTCCAATTGTTGATGCAGAGGCAGAAGTTACACCACCAGCTCCAAATCGTGGAGCAACTGTCCCAGATGAGGACTTCTTTTCGTTGATTATGCGATTCCAATCATCAGGACGTATGGACGATCAACGTGCCCCAGTTCCAAGGGCAAACCGAAAGTAATAAAATAAAAATTATAATTGTGGCGTAAAATTAATTCTTATTTTACGTTTAGTATTGCGAATGGAACCATACCCAAAAACAACCCTCGAAACAACCACCATTAGTAAGTTGGATTATATTTAGTTGATAAGAGATTAGCTTTTCCAACTACCAGTTGTCGCGAAAGTGTGAAAAAGACAAAATTTGACCCAAAAATAGATATATTTAAGGGTAATAATAATTATGAAAATGCCCTGCTCTGAATAAGTTGTCATTAAACTAGTCTTCCAAAACGGTTTAAATTTTATGACTTGATTTAGTTCAATGACATTAACGTTATTAGTAAAATTAGCGTGTACCAGTATTATAAATTTAAAAAGAAAACAAAACAGTGAAAATGCCCACACATCATTACCGTATGGACTGCCAAAGTATATCATTAAGAACTGCTTAAATTGTCAAGTTAATATTACAAAGTAGCCAAAATAGCAGATTGATTAATTTATCAGGGTTGTAGGAGGTGCCAACTTTACGAAATAGTAGTTTTCCAACGATACTATCTGCCTCACAATACGTAACGCTTTCATGTTGAAACCGTCGCCAAACAAAAGAAACGTAAAAGATAAAAGAAGTATAGATGTGGTAGAAGAAACTAATAACTAGTAATAAGAAACTATCATTGTTAACATGGTATTGAAACCATCCAAGCTATGCAATATTCTTCAAATAGAAATAAGACTTGCTGTGCTTTCTACTAATCTATGTAGAACATAAAACACGTAATATCTTAAGTCTTATTGTCATATGTACTCAATTTGCATTTAAAGCAGGGTATATGGAAATGAAACCTTTTTATAGTAGAAGCCAAGGCCTATTCTAACTAAACTATATATCACTCTATTATATTCACCGAAATGTTGGTTAAATAATGAAATATTTACATTTTCTTAAATTCGATGTTATTTCAATTTCAAATAATTGCACCATAGCTCTGTTAATGTTTGCGAACTCTAACTTCGTTAACTGTTATTGGTTGCATTAAAAATTATAGACTGATAAGCGATTGTTATCTCATATCACATTTATAAGTTAGGAATATATTATAAAATTGTATTACATATGTGAGGAGCCAAAGATTTATAATCATCTTAATAATTTCATCTGAAGAACATTTGAAGATCTTGGTATAATATTGGAGACTTAAATTTTTTGCCATGTCAGATAGGGACAATTTATATTACTAAATTCATTTCACCTTATTATTAATCTTTACTGTCGCTGTTAGGGATACGAGACATATTAAAGAATATATATATACTTAGCATGTAAGCAGCATGTTGAATATTTATGAGATTCCAACATAGGTTTTTACTATAAATTGTACACATTCAGTCAACAATGTTCTATGAACATCGCGCCATAAGTACTAAGATCAATATTTTTGTCAAATCATTTATTTATCCCTTAAAAGATTTTACGTATGTATTTTTTTAAAATGAGTATAATAAATTAGTATTTTATTTTAAATGGATATCATGTGCCTTAGAATATTTGATATTGAAATGAAAATTGAAAAAAGTATCACTTTTATTGAATTTAAGTGATTTTGTGCAATACTCCGTTTGTTTGAAAGTTAATCGAGTTTCCTGGATAGCGGTCCCATTATACTTGGTAAGCCTTTGGAATGCGGAAGAGTAGCGATAAATCCTTAATCTTCTCGGTACTCTGCTAATGCACGGTAACAGAGATTAACCCGGTCCTTTAAGTTTCAAAGGCACCGCGGGAACGGTATTGCATGGGTCTAGTAATGGAATAAGCGAGGGAAATTACATAAAATTGATTTAAATATCTAAAAATTACAGCAATATACATGGAAATAGCTGAGTGTAGATTTATAGTTAGGTTTTTACGTAAGAAGAAGTAGAAATTAGTTTGCATTAATTAGTTTCTATTTTATTATCACATTTAATGTATGAAATCTAAATGTTCCACTAAATGCCTTGGAACATCTGGAGTCTGTGAGTAAAACTGCAAGGGAAATAATATTTGGGTGTTAGTGGAACATTAAGACAGGTGTGGGCCTCTAACACAATCTGACGTGAACTCATTTCAGTAGATCAACACAAATCTATTGCAGGTTTTCTTAGTTTTGCAGAGATCCGTAGTTTTGAAGATTTCCATACTTTTACAGAATTTTAATTAAAACGAAAGTTTACCTGTCACTGTAAGATAAGCTTAAGATGTCTGCACTTGTGTGTACGAGTTGTAATTAGAAGATTACCCATTCTATAGTTCCGCTCAGGTAAAACATAGGCCCATAGAATTTGCCGAGAATTTGTCCTAATGAACGCATACTATGTTCTTTGGGATGGAACAGTAGTGGTTAATCGGTTATCCCTTCGCATCTTTCTTTCTATAACTAGATGTTAGGATATATTTTGCCATTTATTATTATCTAAGCTCAATATCGTTTCAGAACATGCACTTGGAAATGGATTTGAAAATATGTGACTGGTGGGACAAGTTGCTTGTTGGCCACATGCGCAGTAAGTTCATGTCGTGTTGTCGGTTTTTCAACGCGAGTTCCATTTCACTCTGCGCAAAACATCAGCACGCGCCAGCCGGAAGCGAGTCACTAGTTTGACACTTTGTGTAGAAACGTGTCAAGCGCCAAGCATTCTGTTTTGATTTTCCTAGTTTTGCCCAATATTTTAACTTAAATATCAGTAAACCATGGCTCCAACCCAAAGGATGCGTTTTGCGAACGAAAAAGCCATGAAGAACGTCCTCAACAGAGGCAATGTACCCAAATCAGCCGTGAGTATATTTAACCATATTGTGTACCTGACTTGTTTGTTGGCACATTTAATAATCTTTTGCCGGCACCTAGAAAGATAAATGCTTACATATATCTTATTCTACATTTTAGAAAGCTGAAAAAGAATCATATCCTGTTGGCCCTTGGTTACTTGCACTCTTTATCTTTGTGGTATGTGGCTCAGCTGTATTCCAAATAATCCAATCCATCCGGATGGCATAAGAACCCACTCTCTACCTATTGAATAGAACTATGACCACCATGTGAATGAATATTCTCCTCAGCTATATGATATGCTCATCCACTTAATATTTTATATGATGTATACATTCTGACTGGCAATGGACACTTGGATTATTGCCATATTGAGATTATCAATCATTTTGCTTTTTGAATTGTACCAAATAATTTACCACTGTTCTAAGCAAGCAAAATTAAGATCAAATTTGACAGCATTTACTCTGGGAAAATTCTGAAGATTTAAAAGTTACATTCCCTGATTATTTAAATGTAAAGAAATATAAGTTTAAATATATATCTATATATATATATTATAATTTAAATAAACAGAGTATGTTTTATATCACTATTTTGTATCTAACTGGTTTACCCCAGAAAGCAATCATTTTTCAGTATTGTCTACAGATGTCTGCACGACGTTTATTAATTGTACATTATTCCCATGTAATAGGCCATAACATGCACCATTTGTAGCTATTAGGTGATAAAGATTGTTTTTTCAAGACATTGTGATCGCATCGGCGAATTTGATTGCTGAAAATTAAAGCGCAATAAATACAACGCAAAATGATTTTGCTTAGCATGCATCTAAGATTGGCTCATGTGTGATAATAGTAAGCATATTTTCTATGTACAAATAGGATTTATAAGTAATTGATTAAAATCAACTGATTAGAATCTGTTAAATCGGTATTTCAAATAAATTTTTAACTATTATGAAATTATTTCCATACAGTGACTTATATTGATTATAATCTAGGTGTTTATTTATTTTCAATGATCTCAATAGATATTAGAAGTTAAAGAATAATTTAAAATCAAAATTTTAAATGTTTTATATGCTGTTGGTTTTGCCTACGTACAATGTAAAATTGACGTAACCTAACCTTTACGATTTTTGGTCGTTTTCATTTATATCGTATTGTACGAACAATTTAGTATTGATTATGTTTCGTAGTATAATAAAAGCGTGCATGTCCTTCAATAAAAGTGACAAATTGTTTAGCATCTACTCACAGTCATTTGGAAGTAAGAAAGCAAAGGATAGATCAATCGGACCATTTGGATGGACCCTTCTTGTATGTTGGTTTTTATTTAGTTAAATAAAAACACTTTCGTTAAGTTATACTTCTTCGTTTAGATTATACCTACTTCTACATTTGCGCTTGGAACATGGCAAGTTCAAAGGAGATTATGGAAAGAGAATCTAATCAAAGAACTACGAGATTGTGTTCATAATACACCAATTACTTTACCAAACAGCCTGGATGAAATTGAGAAACTTGAATATTTTCCTGTACATGTCAAAGGCCACTTTCTCCATGATAAAGAATTACACATGGGCCCTAGAACTTTAATTACAAGGGGGGATGCTGCTACTGAGAGTTCATTGTTCTCCAAAGATCCTAAGAAATCACAAGGATATCTAGTCATTACACCATTTAAACTATCTGATAGAGAGTATATTGAACAATGCTTGATCATGTTTTGTGTATTAAAATATATATTTTTAGTGAGACTATCTTGATCAATCGTGGTTGGGTACCAGGTTGCTATAAAAATCCTTCAACTAGACAAAAGGGACAAGTTAAAGGTGAAGTTGATATTATTGGAATTGTGCGTTTGCACGAGAATCGACCAAATTTTATGCCACAGAATAGGGAAACAAATTGGTTCTATAGGTAATCTGAATTGTTGAATAGTAGTTTCACTTCTTAATTATGAAATATATTTACTTTTTGCAGAGATTTAAATCAAATGTCTGCAGCTACTGGAGCAGCCCCAGTGTTTTTGGATGCAACTACTGATTTTGCATTGGATGGCGCACCTATTGGGGGGCAGACGCGGATTTCTTTGAGAAATGAGCATTTATCATATGTGTTTACTTGGTATTCTTTAAGTATGATTACTAGCTATATGTGGTATAAACAATTCCTAAAAAAGTGAACTAGTATATACATAGATTTTTAAATAAAATGTAATAAATTCAATTCAAATACTGAATATTTATTTAATGTAAATTTATGCTGACTCATATAATAGTCCTCAATATAAAAAAAGAAAATTTCTAATTATTTGTTACCTAAGCGCATGTAACAAATGTGATATAGACATTAAATTGATTTGGTAAACACTGTTCATCTCACTAACAAAATGTTATTCAACTATTTTATTTAATTACTGCGAGCGCTACGTCCGTGTCCCTCCACAATCTATACCTCCTCTATATATGCAAACGCTTCAACTATGCTTACGTCAAAGCATTTATATGTTCTATGTTAGGAGTGTTCTTGACTAATTCAACTGCTAGTGTGTCTTCAGCAAGTCAACAAAGACGTGAAAGTGCAAGTTGCGGTTTTATCCGAACTTGATTTTTGAGAAGACTAGTATCATACAGAAAACCATAGGTATGTTAATTATTTAACTTATTAATGAAGTAAATATTCAACTTTGTTGCGATAAAACCTTTTGTACCAAGTTTATTAATACATTCATGTTAATTAATCGCAAAATCACCACTATAATATTGTCTTTTGTTCATCTATCTGCACACTGACATTAATGGCTTTATACATTAAGTTGTTTACGGTGCAATGAAATAAAACAAAACTACTTACGCAAAGAGTTACCTATAAATTTAATATATATCACAATTAATAAATATCACTAAACAATAAAATTAAATTTATAGAATTATGATTTCGACTTGACTTGCAAATAAACAAAACGTTCAATAACGCTGCAAAAAAAACCTTCAAAATTGTTTTATTACTATCATTTGACACAAAAACACTTGCCACCAAGCTAGACAATAAACTAAAAAACGTTCTAGCTCACCATTTAAAAATTTAACAAATAATTTCTAAGCTAGCACAAAACTTATCTTCCAAGATTGTAAAGCTTCACGCAGGCTCCTTATTTAAAAGATTATATGCTCTATGAATGCACTATTAGCTTTTGGTATACTTTCTTTGCAGTATTACCTGCAAGTCGTGCACTTCTTGTGCATTTCTTGCACTCAAGTACAAGATTGTGAAAGTGCATATATTTCGCTTTTCGCCATTGCACAGCAGTAAAAGTGAAAAACTAGTTTAATGCGCATTACTCAAAAGAAAATTTATTCGAATTTAGTAATTTTGCAAACAGTAAGCTTTATGTTATTAATTAGTACTTGACTGTTACTTTCCTCTTTGTTGATGTAACATGGAAAGAACATTATTTTAATCATTGGGCTCTTAGTTCAAATGTGAAACTTTCATCTTAAATCTTCAGAGATAATTGTCACATAATAAAATTATTTACTTGCTGAAGTCTTGAAAATCTTCATTTGCGTTGTAAGTATACATCAAGTATGCAATTGTCTTTTCATGGTTTCAAGTGGAATACAAGCAAAAATCGATTACGTATGTTTTGAATTTTAACCTTTGGCATTAATCAATTATCACGGCCTCCTATGTTAATTTTATGCACATTAAGAGGAGTTGTACAGTAGAAATTATGCAATATGTGTGAAATTCCATTTATGTGTGATAATTGATTGTAGCACAATTAAGTACAATCATTTTCATAGAAACGCATATATTAGCTAGATAAATTTAATTGCAATAATAATTGTAGAAGATAACATTTCGTTGTTAGAAAATAAAATACTTGGTGCAATAGAGTGTTTTTCCTTGTTGAAATTCAATATTTTTAAAGGTAAACCTACTTTTGAAACATGCACTACAGTATTTTCGCAAACCATTGCATTAAACACTTTATTACTTTCCAGATGTCAATATTTTATCGAAAATCCACTAGCAATTTCATTTCAATATGTTTTTATTGCCAATTTAGATTTCCAAAAGTTTATTTCAAGCGTAAAATTGCATAGACACTTAACTTTTTAAAGGCTTCCGTAAACCAACCATGAAATCCGCCAATAAAAACTCATAGTTTGTGCCTTATTTCATTTATAACAGATTATTAAATATCACAATAAATATAATTAGGTAACACCTAATTAGAAGGATTGATTCTTTACCCGTGTTGATTGTTACGATTGCATCTATACGGTACAATTTGTATTGCGGAGAACACTTTGAAAAATTAGACCAAGGATTTTAATTATAAATACAATTTTCTAAAACTTAATTTACATTTTCCTATATTTTTATAGCTGAATAAATATGGAGGAAACGCAAGGAAAGATTGTGCAGTGGTACAAGGAAAGAAATATCTTCATCACTGGCGGGACCGGATTCATGGGTAAAGTCCTAATTGAAAAATTGTTATTCTCTTGCCCAGACGTAGGAAATTTATACATTTTAATGCGTCCTAAACGAGGCAAGATTGCAGAACAACGAATCGACGACATATGGAATCTTCCAGTATGTTCTTTTACTTTCTATTCAAATGTCTCTCTTAATTAGCTTTATTGGATTTTAGTGTTTTGCAAGACTTCGCGAATCACAACCGCATGTAAAATCAAAATTAATCCCGATTCATGGTGATTTGGTCACGGATAATCTGGGTATTTGTGACTCCGAAATGAAACTGCTTGTTGAGAATGTTTCACTTGTTTTCCATTGTGCAGCCACTTTGAAGTTAGAAGCAACGTTAAAGGATGCAATTGAGCAAAACACTGCCGGCACCCAACGAGTGGTGGACGTTTGCAAGCAATTCAAAAAGTTGGAGGTGTTTATTCATATGAGTACTGCATTTTGTTCGGCGGATCTTGACGTTTTTGAAGAGATGGTAACAATCTCTTAAATTTACGGATTTGACAGTATATCCAGTGCGTTTATAGGTGTATGAAACAAAGGACGATCCAAGACATGTTATTGAAATTGCAAGATATATGAAGGATGATGTATTAAAACCAATAACCAAGAAATTAATTGAACCACATCCTAACACGTATACTTACAGCAAGAGATTGGCGGAAGTATTGGTTGCTAATGAAGCTGATAAACTTAATGTGGCTATTGTTCGGCCATCAATTGGTAAATATCCTTTAAAACTAATACTTTCTTGCTCTTATATCAAATGGTATGGTTACTGTCCTCACATATGTCCACTTATAATTATCCAATATTTATTAGAGAATTAATGATAATAGGTCATTTTTAGTAACACCATGTGCAGTCGAACCTGTTGCTGGTTGGGTAGACACCCTGAATGGCCCAATGGGCATTATTGCAGCTTCCGGAAAAGGAGTCCTACGCTCCATAAATTGTCGAGGTGATTTCAATGCCCACACCGTCCCCTGCGACATTGCAATCAATACTATGATCATCATCGCTTATAAAACCGGAACGGAACAAAGGTAAAATATGCAAATGCATTTTTTTCATAAAACAAACAAATAGGTATTTCTGGCCAATAACACCGTCTTCTTTTATTATCTCAGATCAGACAAAGTACCAGTTTATAATCTGACCAACGATGGAGTCTTCCACATCAACTGGGGCGAGATCCTCAGCATTGGAAAACAAGTCTACTACAAATACCCATTTGAGCAAATGATTTGGTATCCCGACGGAGATATGCGCAGCAACTATTTTGTACACTGGTTATATTGCATCTTCACCCATTGGCTACCTGCTTATCTCATCGACATGCTAATGTTTATCCTGCACCAAAAACGATTGTACGTATATGTTAATTTGCAGATTGTTTTTGTCATTTGAATGCAAATAATGTAAAAAGTGATATTAATTTGTGTGTTTACGTCAGTGCGCGTTATCCTCCGAGGTTAAATTATATCATAAGATAAATACAAACCAGAATTATTTTTAACGTTCTTTGAGGGCCATGATCCCAAGATAAGTTTTAGTTTTATTTGCCATGTAAAAAAATCTTCTAATAACGATAATCTGGTCTGACCTAATAAAAAATTGCATTTCTTTTTCCTTGGCGTAAACCAAGAACAATTTATAAAAAAATGTTTTGTCTTGGATCAATTAATTTGCATTTTAATGTATGCATAAACCAAGATTATCAGAGACTTCCAACGTCACCTGACGAATAAATTTTGTCAAAACAAATCTGTATGCTTTAAATGTATGCTTTTTTTTATTGTAGTATGGTGCGCGTTCAACAGAAAATACACGATGGTCTTGAACTCCTTCAATTTTTCACCACGCGCAACTGGAATTTTGCTAGTGATCGTTTCCTGAGCATTCACGACGGTTTAACGGAAAAGGAAAAACAGATTTTCCACATCAACTTTAAAATAATTCCAATTAAAGACTATTTGGAACTTTGTATTCTCGGTACTCGTCAATACTGCTTGAAAGAAGATCTGTCATCATTACCCAGGTGTCGAATTCAACAAAGAATGTAAGTTGTTTTTGCTATAGTATAGATTATTTAAATAAAATTTTTGCTTGTTTCAGTATGTACCTTTTAGATAGAGGATTAAAACTGGCATTTTTTATCTACATATTTTACACTCTTTACAACAGAGCTGAGAACATTGTTGATATTTTCTACAGTATTCTTCTTTCATTTTCAAATATATTAAGCTTTTGAAAATTGCGTATATATATATATAAGTATATAAATATGTAAAATCTTAAAAGGTGTAGCTCTTGGGTATTATATATATATTTTGCCTTATCTAAATACTGTATTTAAATATACAATTATACAACTTTCTTGAGTCAACCAAAATTTACTTCCCATATAGTATGACATTGTTTTATCATTATTTTAGTGTTATCTAAATGAACACAGTTCACAATTCACATGGATGACTTTTGACGTGGTTGAACTATAAACTTGCCAAATTCGCGCACGAAATACACTACAGTCTCCAGACATTGATGTAAATCTGGACACCAACAACATTTAGCAATTGTAATTAGATGGTATTTTTATGTATTCTACTTCCATTAATAAATAGCATGTTCACTTATTTATTTTATTCCATTCCTACAACTTATTTAAATTTAGATCCTATAGAAATTATTGGCAATTAATAATCCCAATTCGCAATACTTAAACAAAAATAAAAATTTATTCTTGATATGAGCGCCATATATAAGTCGTAGTTACTGCAAAATTTTATGCAGTTCAATCACTGGAACTTGCTCAATTGCAAGCAAACATTACTCATTTAAATAATTAATCTAGTTCTAGTTCTTATCAAAAATTATGTTTATAACGTTAGTCTTAATTTTTGTGTTCGTGCTGGTGTATTTATACAAAAAGACGCTTAAACCAAAGAATTATCCACCAGGTAAATGCATTATTCTACCTTTAATTAGGAATATTTCTTAGATAAATCTATAAATTAGGACCAAAATGGCATCCTTTTACTGGTTCTGCACCTGAAATTCGTTCTTTTGCTAAGCAAGTTGGTGGAATACACAAAGCATTACATGCTATGTCACAAGAATACAATTCGACAGTGATAGGACTGAAATTTGCGCAGAACTTGACGATATGTGTTCATGGTGACAAAATGTCAAAAGAAATTCTCACTAGAGATGAGTTTCAAGCGCGACCAACAACCTACTTCTCAACATTACGTTCATTCGGAACAAATAAAGGTATTCCTTGTTGCTACGAATATCTTTAAATTATTTCATAATATTGGACATTTTTACAGGAATCACATTTACAAATGGAGAGCTATGGAAAATTCAACGTAGATTTGTTGTGCGTCATCTACGTGAAGTTGGTTTAGGCAAAGCGAAAATGGACAGTATAGTTGCGAATGAGCTAGACAACATCATCGATCAAGTTGGTAACCAGCAAAATCCAAAAATCAGTGGGATTGTGGCTCCATCTGTTCTGAACGTTATCTGGTCACTTGTAGCTGGTGAACGGTTAAATAATGACGACGCTAAACTGGAAAATCTCTTAAATTTAATGGAAAAGAGAAACAAGTGGTTTGATGTAGGCGGTGGTTGGCTGAATCTCTTTCCATGGTTGCGCTTTATTGCACCCAAGGCAATAGGATACGAATTGATCTCCACTATCAATAAAGAAATGCAAGAGTTGTTTATGGGTGTAATTAATGAACATACCAAAAACTGGTATGAGGGACGTAACGATGATGTCATCTATGCATTTATTACCGAAATGAATGAAACAAGACATGAGTCATTTACTGGTTTGTAGTACAATTATTATGGTGCATATTGAATACATAATTTACAAACATATTTTGCTATCCAGCTGATCAACTTGTAATGATTTGTGTGGATCTCTTCTTTGGGGGAGCGACTGCAACAAGCAAATCGTTGGATTTTTCTTTTTTTTGCATGTTGCGGTATCCTGACGTTCAGAAAAAGGTTCATGAATGCATTGATAGCGTATATCAATTTGACTCAATGCCTCATTACAAAAACAGACATTTGTACGTTACCAAAGTGTTGTTATTATTGGATTTAATTGGTTGTTTTCAGATTGCCTTATGTCGAAGCGGTGGTTCTCGAAGTTATGCGTTATTATTTACCGACGCCAATATCAGGCCCAAGAGTTGCTTTGAAGAACTGCAAAGTGGAATCGTACGACATTCCGGAGGTATATTAATTTGTTTTACTTTCTGAAAGTTATTTATATCAATGTTATTAAATCCCAGGGTACCACAATTTTGATCAACAACTATTCATCAAATCACGATCCTAAAATCTGGAAAGATCCACAGACATTCCGCCCAGAAAGGTTTTTAAATGATGAGGGGCAAGTAGTAGTGCCTAAGTATTTTTATCCTTTCAACCTAGGTACACTTTTAATCAATACTTCCAATGCGACCAATGACTAATCTCTCTTATTTCTAGGCAAGAGGAAATGCCCAGCTGAAGCATTGGCCCGTAGCTGCATTTTTACTTTCTTCGCAGGAGTGATGAAAACGTATGAAATTTCACTGGCAGACAAGTCACAAAACCTAACAGGAATTGAATTACCGGGAATCACAATATCTCCGGAGCCTCACAAAGCATGTTTCAGAAGAAGATATGACAATTAATGACTTATGTTATCATAAGATGGTTTCTTACATGTTATTTGTTCATAGCCTTAATTTTTATTAAGTTGTTTTTTATTGCTTTGAAATCCGCTTTGAAAGCGGATTCAAATTATGTATTATAATTGTTGCAGTTATTACCTGCGTAAAATAAACAAACGCGGAAGTGTCCACATCTGCCTACGTCCTTATCAAAGCTTAAATACTTGTTTAATTATAATTTATATTAATTGTAGTGGAGATAATTAAATAAATACACTGTGTAACACCGAGTTGACACACTTTCTGCACATACCTTTGTATTATGGGGGATTTTTACGCAAATATTTGCGGTTTAATGAGGCAAATAAAAACCAATTGTTTATAGTTTTAAAACGCGCAATGGGATATTGCAAACATTGATTCAAATCCTATTTATAAGCTGAAGTTTCACGATCAGTTCTTCATATTTCAATCCCTCAAAAACGGGCAATTACATCGATAACATTATTAGGATTTTGGCGTGATTATAATTTGTTTATGAATAATAACAGATAGAGTCAAATCAGTTCTACTGTAATCAAGTAATGATCCCAAAATGTTGCCTTAGTACAACTCAACGTGACCAACGCAACTTAAAAACATCGTTGTCTTGTTAATGTTTCAGGAATACGTAAATCCCGTCAATCTCTTGTATAAAACCGTGCACCTCCGACCTTCGACAGCTCAATTGACAAAAGTCCATCCAATATACAGGTCGGAGATAGTGTCGCGTTAAAAACCAGTCACATTATATTCGTTCCAATTTAGACCCAAGCACCATTGTGAAACGAACATGATTCTCGTAACGCTTTGTTTGATCGGATTTATTGTGTGTTTATTCCTCTACGAAAAAACTGTGAAGCCAAAGAACTTTCCACCAGGTAAATCAAACAATACTAATTAATTTATTGCTTTCAATTAAATTATATAGGTCCAACGTGGCATCCAATTACCGGAAGTGCATCAGTAGTAAAAGCGTTCGCGAAAAAGTTTGGAGGAACGCACAAGGCATTGCTAAAATTATCGGAAATTTATGACCCGAAAATTATTGGAATTAAGTTTGGCAATGCGCAGACAGTATGTGTTTTTAGCGAACTGCTTCACAAAGAAGTTATGACCAGAGATGAGTTCCAAGCGAGACCAATCACATTCTTTTCAACTTTGAGATCATTTGGAACGAATAAAGGTAATTTCATGTAAATCATTGCTTAGTATAGTTGTTAGTTATTAGTTGTAAATTGTAGGTATAACTTTCACAAATGCGGAGCATTGGGCAACTCAACGTCGTTTTCTTATCCGCCATTTACGGGAGCTTGGTTTCGGAAAACAAGAAATGGATTACATGATTTCCGACGAAATCAACAAAATTATTAACTACATCGATCAAAATCAATCTCAAAAGATTAAAATCTTAATAGGCACTTCAGTCATGAGTATTTTATGGTCCCTAGTCGCGGGTGAACGCCTTGAACATAACAACAAAAAACTTCAACATTTGTTAACACTCATGAACAGGCGTACAAAAGTTTTAGAAATGGCTGGCTCATGGTTAAACCTCTTCCCATGGATCAGATACATTGCACCCCAAGCTTCCGGTTATAACTTAATCCTAGAAATGAATACGGAATTGCAGAATATGATCAAAGTGGTGATAAAAGAGCATATAGAAAACTGGTACCCAGAGAGGAACGATGATGTGATGTACGCCTTCATAACTGAAATGAAAGATGCAAAGGATGAAACTTTTACGGAAGATCAACTAGTGATGCTTTGTGTTGATGTATTCTTTGGAGGCTCCACCACAACAAGTGGTACCTTGGATTTTGCTTTTATGTGTATGATATTGCATCCGGACATACAGAAAAAAGTGCACAAGCAGATCGATTCCGTGTACAAAAATTGCACTTTGCCGCATTATAAGGATAGACATTTGTAAGACTGGATTTGTTAATACTAAACTTAGTGTAAAGTGAAATGCTTGCAGGTTGCCATATGTTGAGGCTGTTATTCTAGAAGTACAACGTTGTTACCACGTCACACCAATTACTGGACCAAGACTTGCTTTGAAGGATACCAAATTGGATAAATACGACATTCCGAAGGTAAACGTTCAATTTTATTTTACTAGTAATAGGATCAAGTCTAAGAATATTTTCGTACCAGGGTACCACAATATTAATCAACAACTATGCAGTAAACCACGATCCAAACCTCTGGGAAGATCCAAATTCATTTAAACCGGAAAGATTTTTAGATGACGAAGGAAAAGTTACTTCGCCGCCGTTTTTCACACCATTCAATATTGGTATGTCTTTTTATTTGTCTGCTGAGTTGAGCAAATGCATTAATCTTTGAGTATGCAGGAAAAAGAAAATGTCTTGCAGATACACTAGCCAGAAGTTGTATCTTTACTTTCTTTGCCGGCATCATGAAAACCTACGAAATTTCCTTAGCGGAAGAATCTAAACCATTATCTGGTACACCAGTTCCTGGAATGACACTATCACCAGAACCATACACATCATGCTTTACCCATCGACACAATAAGAATTAATAACTTGTTTATAATGAGTGGTATAGTGTTTAATGCGCGATGCTAACATTTATTAATATTTATAGATTCATCATAAAACTACCACAAAAGTGTGTTGCTTTATTCCAAATTTTGGATTGATAAATCTTTATGTGAGAACTGATTATGAAAAATATCTAATACTAGTAATGTACAAACACTTAAAAACAATATAAACAGTAACAATACTTATTGAGGAATGGTCAGTTCAAGTATTGATATTTGAGAGGACTGGAAAACCGGACGTGATACATAAACTATTTTTATAAGCCACTTAATAATATTGACTCTATTTAATATTGTTATTGTAGATTGAATTACTTTGATATAGTGGGGTTATCATTTGATAAGACCAAATTAGGTAAAACTGCAATCCTCTTCAAATGATCAAGTAATTGAAATATAATTAATTCTAATAAACGCCTTTTAAGATTAAAACAGAACACATTCATTTCTACTATCAGAGATGACAATTATTTCAGATCGCAACTAACTATTTTGACTGATTATACTAGCACAAATGTTTATTTCTACTATAAATTAAGCACAAAAGTGCGTTGATTCAGTGCTTGTAATGAATTTGATTAGTTTCGATATCGTCACTTTTCACTTGCTTTCTGCCAAATTGCTTGGAGTTGAACCCCTGTCATTTATTTACTAACCACCTAAACGGAGTACAAGAAACTCTCAAACTTCGACTTCGGCGTGGGTTTAGCAAATGGCGAGAACCAGCCGATGGAGAAGCGTCCAAACACTGCTTGAATGCTTTTCCAGCGACTCTTCTTCACCCATCTGGCTTCTTCCTTCTTCAATTGCTCAATTCCAGTTTCGTCGTTCCAAATGGCCTGCACTTGAGTGCCCAACATGACTGCAGTAAAGATTGCAAACAGTAATGCTTCAAATGACAAAAAGAGCAGAAATACTGCTGTTGCAGGTGGACTATAGGCTGAGCATTCCTTCCAGTCATGGCGAATGCACACCATGAAATGGTTTACAGCCAAAAACAGAGAGTGTAATGACATTGCAGCTATGTAAAACTGAAATATCCACTGAATTAGCAAATTCTAAATAAAGTTACATGTAGTTAATCACAATAAAATAATAATATCCACTTACTGTAAAAAGTACAAAGTATTTTTGATTGTTTTCTCCCACACAATTATTTACCCAGGGGCAGTGATGATCCATCTTTCTGATGCATCTTTGGCATACTGAGCAGTGATGTGCCCTCTCTGGTTTAATGCTGCAGCACTTTGGGCACTTGAAAATCACCTGTCCCTCTCTAAAACCCATTTGTTTAATCATTTCTTTCGTGGCATTACCTTTTGGAACAGCTCCCTAAAAATATAGCATTGGAAAAACTATACAAGAAACAATATAACACTTACAGGATCAGTAAACATAGTCCTTAAATGTGATGCAAATGCCAGAAAGGTAAATGTTTGAAATATCACTGTATTGATCACTTTGTAAAATGGATAAAAACTTGGTAGTAAAATAACAACCATGATAACAAACTCTGCATACAGAATTAGCAACCATGTTAATATTGCACAAATAATTCCGCAAATATCACGAATGCACCATACTGAACCGCCGCAGCATTTGTTATGCAGATCGATCTCTCTGCGGAATGCAGTGTACTCGTATTCCATCATCCTTTTAGCAAATCATAGTTCTCATAAATATCTGCACCTTTCAGTTTACAGTTAGTTTGAGGTTACTATTAGTTTATAATCATTATTTGCATCTTAACTACGCAATTCTCCTATTACCACTCAATTTCGCACTCCGGAATATCCAGTGAGGTAGTACAATAAAGGTATATTATAATTGTTTATATAAATAATACTTTTTGCGCTAACTAATCACTCACAGGAGCCCAGCAGCCCGTAGCCGCCAGTCGCGCCAGTCACTTCATGACCACCAACTTCACCCTGATTCACCCTAATCTTGACATTTGACAGTTACAACTTGGTCCAAAGCGTCCAAAGTAATAAAATATTAACTAGATAATTTGAAGATTACATCAACATATTACAATTAAATAAGTAAACCTTTCTTCTGTGTCTCTTCAAGAGTTTCATGGTGTATTACATAAAATACCCGTTAGCTGAACAAAAACCACATCAAGGCAATGAAAAGTAAACTCAATGATTAATCATATATTGATAATAATCGTAATATTATCATTTTCAGTTTATTTGCTGTTTCAAATCCTATGAGCGGAAAATTGCGATAGGAAACTGTAAATTTCCAAAAGTGAAAGTTGGCGACGACGTGGAGGTTATGCGACTGTTCTTACAAGACCGTCTGTGTCGTTTTTGTACTTCGAAGTTTAATACTTTGTAATTAGAAAAACGATTAATTAAAATTAATGGATTATGGCGGTAAGATAATTCTAAGAATACCAAAATTTAAGTAATTATAATGTTTGTTATAGCCACCACAGAAATCTGCCAAAGTAGCAACAAAAGGAGCTAAACAAATTGTAGAAGATAATCTATCCACCCTCAGTTTTTATCGTAACATGGCAATTGCAGCCAATGCAATTTCATTAATTATTCCTGTTGTCTTCAATTCTACAATAAGTATTGTAAGTAAACTAACTTCCTAGCCATAACGTTCCATTACAGACTAATAAGGAACTTTTTGGTTTACAGCTGCTATACTTCTTCTCCAGTGCCATTTACATTGCAGCATACCAATTTATGGTCTATATGGCAAAACCAACACATACTGAACAGGGTCAACTAGTTGATAGTGGAGTAGATCTCAATATGCAGGGTGGAATTGCAGAGTAAGTGTTAATTTAATTAAATAATAGATCTTAATTTAAAACAGAAAAACTGCATTTGCTAAATTGTGAAATGTTCTATAGGCATGTGAAAGATATCATCATCCTAACAGCAGGCTGCCAAATTCTTGCTGTAATTTCAAATTATTTCTGGTACTTGTGGTTATTTGCGCCATTTCGTGCTGGATGGATTTTATGGAAGAATATTCTTTCTCCATATTTTTTCCAAGAAGCTCCTGCTGAACCTGAGATGAGTGAGAAGAAGCAGAAGAAAATGGAAAGGCGCATGAGAAGACAGCAGTAATGATAAATGCAGAACAAATTGTCGTTATTTAGTTTTATAATTTTGGTGTTCAGTTTACTAGAAAAAATTTATTTTATGATTTATGTATTATAATAATTTTAAGACATTGTTTGCAGTATATAAATTGATTTACTAGTTGCCGGTAATTTGCCATTATTAAATAATTCTATTATATTGTATGGAGATGAGTTTGCTTTGATTTTTACTGAATATTTGATGTAAAATATTCTTTGTAAAATGTTCTTTGGTTACCTCATCATAATTTAGGTTTAAGCTTACTAGCTGTACGTATTTGATTTAGTTTGGTACGCAGTAACCAGGTGATATGATCTGCGAGGTCCTGGAAATGAACGTTAGTACAGTCTGGCACATCGTATGAGAAACAACATTTGTAAGTTTGTATCCTCAATAAAGAGTCCACTTCTACTCTTGTTTCGCGACATAATTTCCATACAAAGCAAAGTAGCAATGCAAAACACATACCAATAGAACTGCAGTTACGCAAGGGCAGCAATGTATTACATATATCTCAATGCAAATTAACACCGCAATTAATATTTTAATTTGTTTAATGGACAATCTTTGTGTTCCATTAAACATGTTGTCACTTTCTAATACCCGCCGGCGCCGTGAGAAGAACAGAGTGAATTTATTTGATGGAACGCAAGTCTGATGTAGGCCTCCTAGGTTCATATACAAATAGTAGATGAATTATAATATTCTTAGAAATCTAGAAAACAAAGAGTTATCTACGAAACTGGGAGAATCTGCAAAATCAACAAAATCTGGCCTACTTTTTATCAGCTATTGAAACAAATTTGCCTGCGGCGAACGTAGAGGCCCACACCTGACGAGCGTTCCACATGCACCTAAATATTGTTCCCCTCTGAGTTTTACTCACAGACTTCAGATAACCCGAAACATTTAGTGGAATATCAAAAATGTACATGTACTTTCACCGTAAGAAGAAGGGACCGCCCGGTAGTGGATTAGCAAGAGAGTGTTAAAATACACTGGCGCAATCTCAAATTGACTCTACTGCATGTTTTTCTACAAACATATATATAAACCTAATGCCCGAAAGCTACTCCCAGAAAGTGTTTGGAGGCGCCGACGATGGATACAGAATTAAATATGTTGTGTCGTTCAATGAATACTCCGCATTAATTTAATGCAATCCTAACAAAAAAAGGTGCTTACTTTCTAGATTGTTTGCTAAACCCTTTTCCTGCAGGCGCAAAACAACTGATTGGTTGATATTTGGAAAACCTGAAAAATCATGAAAAAAGTTAGATTTAAGAAAACGCATTAATTAACTCGCGACAATACAACCTAAAATACTCATAACTAAATGAGCGTCAACCAGTTTGGGGCCATGCTCAACACAATAAATTTCGGATGCTGGACTGCACCTGAAATAGTAGAGTAGCCGGTAACAAGTCCAATTGCCTTTACCCGGCCGTAGACATGGAATAACCAGTTACCAAATAGCATACCACTACATACTATTTTATATCCCAGCCGCGGAGAAATAAAACAATGCATCTCTGATATTTTTGTTCCTTATACGACGCATGCCTTAATCTAAAATGAAAATGCAAATAAAAGTTTATGTACCTAGAACAGATTAAAAACATAACAAAATGAAAAAAGCAACCCAAATAGTCAAAGAGAATGGCTAAAGACAGAAAAAAAAACAAACAAAAAATTAACATTAGAATGGAATAGTAGTTAGTAGCGTCAATAGTGTTTTCATTAACCTCTATCATGTAAGTGTCGTAAAATTTAAATGTTTTTATTTCTTACATACTGCGCTCCCTGCACACGGTGTAAAAATATCGTACTGTGCAATAGGACGCAGTGCCCCCATGCCGGCGCCATATTGCACATTGGAGAAAAAAACGCCAAGATTACAACTTTTCAACTTGGGTAGCTCGAGTGTCCAGATATTACCAAGAAAATTAGTTTTCCTAACAGCCCTCATTATGCAGCTATGATATTTTTGGCTAAACTTTCTCATCTGCATTTATGCGCCCATGCCATGCTGCTATAAGAGACGCTACTTAGTTCCCCGATTTTTGCCGAAAATGTATTAAGCGCATATAAAGAAAAACTTTTAACTTACCACTAACATACTCGTGGACTTAATGCAGTATAATTTAACACAATTCTGTTTATGATTAGCGATTTACAATTAATTATTCTAATTTCACTTACTAAGATAACACGGGCCCGTTCGTGCCTTTTGAGAATGGCGAAGGAAATGACCGAAGCAGCGCTCTGAGTAGGAAGCAGTTGGTTACTTGCAAAAAACAAGCAAATATGTTTTATAATCCAAACACCCTAGATGTCACTAGTAAATTTTAAGAAAACAAGATCCACATTGACTCATTTTAATACATTATCTATGAAAATAGTATCACTTAATGACAGCTTGCACTATATTAAAAAGTACACTTACCTAACTTTAATTTGTGCTTAAATCCCTGCCTCAACTCTATGAATTTTCTCGACTCTGCAGAGCTGCACGTAACCTCAACAAACCACTCCGTACTAGTAAATTGAACAGAGAAATCATCGTAAGGTTAAAGGAGATTGAAGATAATACCTGCACTTATAGTCTGAAGTCTCCTCTTTCAATTGGTGTATCGTAGAGATGGGTTAGTAGACGATTTGCTACACTTTTTTGGTGAAGAAGTGAACAATGTGCTGCTTAGGTTACATTCGTAACGGTTGCAGTCTGAAAACAAATGAGCGACTTGAATTGGGTTTGTCATGGGCGGGAAGTTCATAATTCCAATGTAAGATTCATACATTAAATGCATCAAAGAGGTTATAGTAAACTTGCAATTAATAACAGAAACCTTGAGGTTCATATTTGTAATCACTTCCTTCTTATTTACAATATTAAACCTAGTAAGTGTAAAAAAGTTAAAATTGTAAGATTAACACCTTCAGAAAGAGGTTTTTTTGGTTTGAATTTTAATTATAGTATTACAATTATAACAAGTTGTGACACTTTTACCTTAACCAAAAAAATGGTAGTTAAATTATCTCTAATAGTTTTTGAATAAAATTGGTTATTGGATGTAGATCTTCTATATTATTCTATGTAGCATGTTTCAGTAATCAGTTTGTCCAATATTTTACTGTGAACGTAGTTATTGGCTTGTAGAAATGCTTATGTTGCTCATGTTTCACATTCATGCTCAACTGGTGTTTGTTGTTGATTGTCATGGTTGCTGGTTGCCAATCTTAAAACTGACTGGTGCAGTTCTCCAACTTCACTATTAACATCCTGATTATCAGGTGAACCTTAGTATTCTGCTTAATAAGGAGAACACATGCGGCTTGTCTGAGATGCATGTGGGATGGTCCGGCAAGATTGCAAAGAGGTGAATATTTACACAATTCATTGGTTTGTTAGTTGTGCCGAATCAGGCTAGGATTTTGTCCAGCTAGTACCTCTCAGATTTATCTTAGTTCCTGATACTCCATTGAATATTATCGGTAGTAAGAGAACGAAAAATATTTATACTAAATACGATATCAGTTTGTTGAAGTAACATCGCAGATTAAAGCAGAGGCATCGCGTAAAGAAACTAAATTTTTTTGAAAATGGAGGATGGTCCTGCCCATCTTTTATCTAAGATCTTCAGCTACTTTAAGGTATTGTGATGGACTAACGCAATACACTACAGACCCACTATTAGTGACTACAAATAGCAAGTGGGACCTTTGGATTTTGCTATGCTACTGATACACCGGTGAACCTTACAGCATTAATCCACTACTAATGATATAAAAGGCATTTTTTTATCATTCAAATACGAGATATGAATAGAGGGCCGTACACTACAATTCCACTCTCCGCCAAACCAGTTTTAACGAGTCGCATCAGATAAGAATATGGAAATAAAAATGTAAACAAGCAAGCGGACACGGAGGTGTTGTTTTGTTCAAGCCGTAGTAAGCCCAATCTAATGCGTACAAGATATTGGATATGTGGGATGGTCCACCAAGATTGAGAAGAGGTGGACATTTATATTATTTATTGGTTGGGTACTTGTGCTGAATCACGCTAGGATTTTGCACGGCTAGTACCTCTTAAATTTAGCTATGCTCCTGATACTCAACTAAATATTGTAGCCTTTCTACAGTGTTTTAAGGCCAATTTAACGCACATATATAATCAAGAAATGTCCTAAAATTAGCAGAATAACAAGCAAGAATATCCTCCATTTTCAAAAGAATATAATTTCTTTACGCGATGTTTCTACTCCAATGTAATGTTTTCCAACGAGAAAAATTTTATGCACGCAAAAACCTAAGCCAAGGGACAAATCTGGTCCATTAGGCTCAGCAGGGCGGTTAGCATCGCCGATTATGGTCCGTTAAGTTTGAGGAGATAGCATTGGGTATTTTTATTACTCTAATTTGTTATTCTCGGCCTGCTAGAAGCAAGTTAAACTGTAAAAACATTGTAGCCAACATTGGAAGTACAGCATCTCCTACTGTATATTGTTAAAATAAACGATTAATAATTATATATATTATTTTCCTGTAAATCCGGTAAAGTTTCAATCTCTTCTGAATCATAACGACGGCCCGTGTTGAAGTTTGTAGAACTAATTTAGTTTCATTTCTTCCTTCCATGAGCTCCAAAACATAACCTAGGCGACAAATCCAATCTAAAATCGTTTGTGAGATGTCCGATGAACTTTGAATTATCGATCTATTGTGAGGCTAACCAGCAACATTGTTTTCACTTCTTACCATTTACATGAAGTGATGATTCTTTGGATTTTTGACTGAAAAAATGTCAGTTTCACTTGATATCCGCTTAAAAAAAGCTGACAAAGTTTACTATGAAGACGTAAGTATAATAATTATTACTTACATAGTATTAACTTTATATTTTAGGATAATATAACTGGCTTCATTGTGATACAAGCCAACTCTGACTTTAAACATGATGGAATCATTCTTATTATGGAAGGTAGTGTTAACTTACAATTGAGTTCAAAGAATGTTGGTATATTTGAGGCCTTCTACAATTCTGTTAAGGTAACACACTCAAAAACTTTTAATCTAATTGCTAAAAGTGCTTAATTTGTAGCCAATTCAACTAGTTCATATACAATGTGAAGTATTACCTCCTGGGAAATTACCTGCTGACAGAACTGAAATACCTTTTGAACTTCCATTAAAACCGAAACAAAATAGGGAACTTTATGAGACATATCATGGTGTCTTTATAAACATTAGTTATAGCCTGAAATGTGAGATGCGAAGATCATTCCTATCAAAAGATATACAGAAAAGCCAACAGTTTTTGGTACAATACAGACCAGTTAGACATCAAGGACCAAAACCAGTAAACTTTTCAATTTGCCCTTCATCATTGTCATTGGGTAATGCTTATATACCTTACATAGTACTTACATTTGATTACTTCCTTTTATTTAGGTTGGGCAGGAGCACCTGATTTTCAGCTAAAGGGGAAATTGGATTCAACGAGATGCAGTATTAATAGGCCACTTACAGGACATCTTATCTTAGAACGTTGTGAGAAACCAATAAGATCTGTAGAAATCCAATTGGTGCGAGTGGAAACCTGCGGGTGTGCAGAAGGTTATTCAAGAGATGGTAAAACATACTATTTGAAGATATGACTAGGGTTTTATAATCTTGTGACAATTTCAGCAACTGAAATTCAAAACATTCAGATTGGAGATGGCGACATTCCACATAATATAGAGATTCCAATTTATATGATATTTCCACGATTATTTACGTGCCCGACTTTAATTAAAGTAAATTTTAAAATTGGTAAGTTATATTATGCATTTAAATTCTTGTGATAATATTTGTTGTTTACAGAATTTGAGATCAATATTGTGATAGTTTTCCAAGATGATCATCTAGTGACTGAAAATTTTCCAATTCTTTTGACTAGGGAGCAATAAATTAAATGCGTCTGAAATAGTTGGCTTCACCATATGCGATTTAAATAATTCGTCAACTTTAAGAAATACTCTTGTGACAAAAAATATTCTAGTTGTATTGAGACGAGTTTATGAGATGATATTGTAAAAACCGCGGGGTTGCGCGATAATTTGCCACATTTGCGCCTCCGTTTCGAGCATCACAAAGGTACCGAGGTCTAATGGCTACTAATCCTGGAAATAGACGATACAGTCTGATTCCGAAACATTTTTTTCAAGGTACTCTTCTCAATAAAAAAAATCCACTTCTCGCTATATACCATTAGAACCACTGATCTCCAATACAAAATCTAATTTCATAAGCAGCAATACCAAACAATATACCACTAGAACAGCAGTTATGTAAGAGCAGCAAAGTGTCGTATCATATCAACCAATGTAAATTAACACGGCAATTAATATTTTAATTTTCTTAATAGACAATCATACTGTTCCATTAAACGTGTTCTCACTTTCCAACGCAGCACTGGCGTCGTATGTTGAACAGAGTCAATACGTATGATGGAACGATAAGCTGGTGAAGACATCTTACGTTTATCTACAAATAGCTGAAAATTTCTAATATTTCTAGAAATCTGGAAAGCAAAGAGTAATCTACAAAGGTGTGGACATCTGCAAAACCAGCAAAATCTGCGCTACTTTTTATCCTGCTATTGAAACAGGTTTACCTGTGTCGCACGTAGAGGCCCACACCTTACGAGCGTTCCACAGACACTCCAATAGTAATTTCCTCTCAGTTTCACTCATAAACTTCAGATATCCGAAAACATTTCGTGGAACATCAAAAACGCATATATAATTACACCGTAAGAAGTTAATCTCTGCAAAAACTAATTTATTCAAACATATTTGAACTTCCCTTTTTATGAAAATCTTTCTACAAATCTAAACGTAACTATTTCTTTTCAAATCGCTGCAATATATGTATATTTAAACATATTTTAATTTATTTCCGTAGTTTATTCTATTATTCGCTCTCTTTCATTTACGCATGTTAATGGTGTTCCCACGCTCCCTTTAATAATGTAAAGGGGCTCACTACCACCCGGTAGCGAATTAGGCAAGGTCGCGAGACGACTAACCACCGAACTACCTTGACTGATTTAATTGCTAAATCTGGTCAAAAAGAAACAAAGGAAATAAAGTATAAATCAATATAAAATGTTTTACCTCAAATGGTAGATTTTATTATTACATTATTTTCTTTTTATCTCATCAAATTGCTATCACGTAACGACGCACTTTATTCAACAACTACCCATCCACAAAACCACAAAGAAGCTGCACTTATACCACAATGCAATCAGAGCAGAAACATCAAAAGAAGTGCATATTCAATTGATAATGTTACATAGAATGTGCGTTGTATTTTTCCATTACAAGTGCATTGATTTACAATCTGATCCATGTTATTAATTACTTTTATATAATTGCAATTAAATATAAGTAATCATTAGGTAATGAATATTACTCAGTGATGGACGTGTTATTCCCACACAACTCCTAATACTCCTATCAGTAATTATTTTTTGTTATCGCTCAACTCAAGCACACGATTGAAATATCTATAAAAAGTAGTGCAATGATGTACAATTAGATTCTTATACAACTAATAATATAATTCAAGCATACATAGGAATTTACTCGTGTGTATTTTTTGTTTATTATTTGTTAATGATGCGGTGCTTGCATATAGTCTTCTTCTTTTCAATTGCGCTTGGCTAAGGCTATACAACTTTTACTGAACTCCTGCAGCATTGTGGGCAAGCAGTCAACGAGAAATGAGAGTGGAATGGGAATCGTTGGCTACTATATGTAGCTTGATGGTTGATATCTTTCTCAGTTGACATTAATCAGTGCTAAAGTTGGAAAGTTGCAGAGAAGAAAAGTGCGATATTTTCTTGTTGTAAGTAAATTGTATATTAAACATGATGGAAATAATTTCAGAGATTTGTTTCGTATAACATTAAAGCCCATTTAGAGTAATAAAAAATGATGAAGTTTGAATGTATTTACATTTGTTTGTCTAAAGAATTATTTTGCATCTCAACCCAACAAAAATTAAAGGATTTTTGGGTGAGGTACACAAAATCAGGTTGTTCAATTTTAGCAAGTTTATTATTTCAAGAAAACGCATACATAGGTAACTATTAATTTAGGAAGACCCCCATAAAAGCAGCTATCGATTTTCCTTCAAAATATTTGTTGGAATTACCTATCAAAAACAAAATTAACTCACTTAAAATGATTAGCGTAATTCAAATATTTTACTTTATTGCCATTTTACCGCGTCATATAAGTTATATTACCCATTAACAAGCAATCATTACCATACATGGGGATCTACTTCTATAGTCTATTACGCTCTGCAAAGCATAGATTGCTAAGTACAGTACTTGCATTGCAGGTCATTAGTTGCTACTCATAATTTTTGCAATCATCCGCACTTGTCAGTAGTTAATCCACACGCACGTAAACTTTTCCAATTAACCCATGTATTATATGTCGAGATGTTGAGAAAAGTTAGATAATACACGTAACATGTACTTTCAGTGTGAACTGCATTCGCTAGACCATGCTAGACATTTCTCAAATCAAATTATTACTTTTCCATTGCACCGCTGATGTGAAAGCAGAAGAAAACGGAGTGCAAGTAGTGACCTAGCAATAATGCCCAACTCAGACTCTTACTACTTTAACATGCGCACTTGTTTAATTATCGACGATCAAATTGTAAAAAATTAATACTTATGAAAATAACAATTGAAAAAAAAAATAATAATTTGCAATTTCCATTGAAAGGATAAATTTAATGACTAAGAATTTATTGGTTTGGGCGAAAATTGAGTAAACTCAGGGCACAAACAACAAAATGCATTATACTTGCTGCTGGACTTTGTGGATATAAATTTAAAGTACCAAAAGTTTTATTCAAATTGATAGTAGACATTTCTTCCTTTTATTTTCCTTCTGCCTTTTATTTTCAAAGAAAGTCTTTACGTGATGAAAACAGCAAAAACTGTTCTCAATTGCATTACTCTCTCAAGTGCTAAGCATTCAATTGTTGAATATATTCAAATATTAACTTACTGGTGGTGACGTGTCCCATAAATTAATGATAATTTTTTGTGTCGATAGTGTCTATTGCGACTTGCAGTTTCACAACATACTTGACTGAAGACCGCTTGCCACACTTTTGAAATCGCAATTTTGAACATTGTACTTCAGCCAACAGAATAATTCTAATACTATCAACGCAAATTGTAGAATGCCACACTGAGATTACATTCATTTATTATTTACGACGTTCAGCTACATAAACTAACTCAAAGACAAGAAAATTAGATAACAATTATCTTCAGGCTTCGATAAACATTACTTTTATTTATTGCGTTTGAATCTTGCGTGCAGAATATTTAAGATTATTACATATATTTATTAGCTATGACTATTATGAATGAGGACTAGTACGCTTTGCGGCATACTTTCTTCCACAACAAGACTCCAACGACATAGCTGACTGGCACTGAGCTCATTTGGTTTTACCCTTATTTTATTTCATGACTTCGTAATGAATGTTTCCAACTAAGAATGGATGCCATTAATCTTATTGCATAAAACAGTTTTCGTGTTTTGATACCCTAATTGATACCAATTACCAATTTGTTATTAGATAATGTCAACCAAGTTAATCATTCCCAACGACAATCGCAGTTTAAAAGACAAGGATGTGGCGGATTCAAACTTTTTAGATGTTGTTGCAAAAACCGCTGAAGATGAACTGCGCGAAGATGAAGCCACTCGTAAACAATGTTTAATTCAATTTAGAGAGTGGATTCGGAGTAATCCTGATATTCAAAATTGTTTAATGGGTGAGTAATGTGTAGTTTATATTTTCAGATAAAAATTTGTCTGCAGCCAAGGCAAACCAAATCGTGGGCACCTAAAAATATTGACACCTGAAGCAAAAGAAAGTTTTCCACTATTGCAGTTAGAACAGCAACAATAAAATAATTACATCACTCGTCATAGTATTAAACTGAATTAATATTTTGCTTTTTGCATCTTCTTTGTCCCACCGTTACACATTTTATCTCATTTTCAATCAATGCACAGGCATTTATTTTGTACGCGTGGCTAATGGAGACTTTAATGTACTTTTGTTTTCAACGTAAAACAAAACAAGGAAACAAAATAAGGAACATATATTCGGTAAAGGTGAATGTTGTAACTTCTTCGCGCCCTGTTGAGGTTGCACCATAGATGCATGTTACGCAAACCGAGCTTACACCGTTTATGTAACCATGTCTCGAATGCAATCTCAGATCGGTCGCATACTATACATAATACAATGCGCTGCGATGCATTTACTATACTACCTGCACGATAAACAAGTTAGTATGTCAGCTAAAACCTACTCGTTTGCAATTCGCAGACGATAGCTTCCTGCTTCGATTTCTACGAGCAAGAAAATTCAGTCTCGCCATGGCGCAACAAATGCTGCTGAAGTATCTCAACCTTCGCAATAAGTTCAAGCATGTCTTCTACGACTTGGATTGTCAAGATGCAAAACTTAATGAGCTTGTCACAAATGGGTACATTTTCACGAGTCCTTTCAGGGACAACAATGGAAGGCGTGTTGTACTCACTATTGCATGTATGTCGCTTTAAAGATTCTACTGGAAAACACGTATGTTGTTTAAATGTTCTTTTGGCCCTAGGTAAATTGGATCCGAGTCGTTTTTCAAGTACTGACATGGCACGTGCGCATATGCTAACTTATGAAACATTAATTGACGAGGAAGAAAATCAAATCTTGGGATTGTCGTACTTTGCGGATGGAGCAAATCTTACCATTCAGCATGTGGCAATTTGGTCTATCACTGAATTTGCTACTTTGATGAAATGGGGAGATGTAAACTATTATTCATTTTTAATTGAACCAATTAATTAGAAATCCTTTCTAGCAATCTTGTCCCATTCGTCATAAAGTTCTCCACATTATTAACTTACTCCCAGCATTCAAATATGTTATTGAATTTGGTGCATCAAGGGTTAGTGCAAAGTTACGTGATCGACTAAAGGTAATTAATAAATCACACTATTCAGTAGTAAGTTACCTGCAGCACAAATGTTGAATCTTTAGATCCACAATTCAATCTGTGAAATGCATGATTCCATTCCACCCATTTGTCTGCCTAAAGAATATGGCGGTGTGATGCCAATGGCTGAAATGATTGCCTTATGGAAAAAGGAACTAATTGCAAAACGCGAACGTTTACTGTCCTACGACGTTATGAACTTGGTTTCCGACAGAGGCATTATATGCAGAAAAAATCAATTTGCAAATGGAAGCATTGAAGAATTACAGGGAAGCTTCAGAAAATTGGAAGTTGACTAAGTTGATCAAGGTAGACCATCAAAGCAATATATTTGTTTTAAATATTTTTACCAGTTTGCTACCATTAGATTTAAATGTAGTTCACACTATGCAACTCTCACCCGAACTTGAATTAGTTATTTTTATATGAGAAGTAAAATTTGGAATATTTTACTTAATCCTAAAAGCAATGGTAATTCAAAATATTATTCATTAAACAATCTAAAGTTACGTTTGCTGAGCTTGTTTTTCGATTTTGTTGACTTCACTACTCTCCAGCTGCTCCAGAGTTAACAACGAAACGCCCAGTTGATCTTCTCTTGTAAACGGCTGTGCCATTTGTCGCAACCATCTTTTAGCCATCTGCAAGTCAGTGAATGCAAATGAAAAGAAAATCTAACTACCAAATCGTATATACCTGGACAGATTCTTCTGTAGATAAATTACAGTAGGAGTCTTTCAAATGTTCCTGGATCCATTTAGGTAACTTGGAACGTTTATCCGCCCGAGAAAATCTCTTATCAGCAAATATCATAATACCGTAGTCTGTTTTACCACGAATAGCCCGTCCAACACATTGAGCGGCGTGTCTCATTGCGTCGAATGTAAGGAAATCATTCTCTTTTATCTACATAAACATAATTTTAGGCAACGAAATCCCAATAAACATAACTTAACAATACCTGAAACTGATCCCGTAAATAATCCAAGCGCGCTTTTAAAATACGAGACTGTGTGTAAACATAAGGAATACCAAACATCAGAACAGCACGGCCTAGATGATGATCGAAATCGACTCCTTCGGACACTTTGCCACGAGCTACGGATAAAAGAACTGCGCCACGTCCTGATTCGCATGCCTAAAGCAATAATCCAATTTATAAATGAACAGACAAATAATGTAACAACATTTACCTTGATGTAGTACATAAGAGCAAAACTTGTTTCTGCAGAGTCTTGAGTTTCAATAAACAACAATTTATATCTTTGCAAACTGTCAATTACTCCTTGATCGTACCAACTCGCCACAACTGATTCCAAATATAAATAAGATGTAAAAAAACATACTACTCCATCTGGGACATTTGCAGCAATCTTAAAACGCAATAAATTGATTCTGATAAATCAGGAATCAAATAACTTTATAAATACCTCAACTAGAAGTTGTCCATAGTTCCGAATAACTGCAATATCTTCTCGAGTTTCGAACTTGGAAGAAATTGCTACTTGATCATTGCCTTTTGATACAATCTATAACCGAATTCGCTTTAAATTTGATTAGAACTACATCGAAGAACGTACCATGGGTAATAAACAAGGTCTCGCCAACGTCATAGTGAAAGATGACATAATAACTGGATGGAAATTTAGAATCTTTGGATACATATCCAAAGGAGATAAAGTACCTGAAGTAATTACAACAGTCTGAAATCTATCAAACACAGGCTTGATAGCAATAGACGAATCTAGGCAACTAAAATATAACACTGGATTCGATACTGTTGGAGTTTTGTCATCAAATGGTTCCACAATTATTGTGAATCCTTTAGTATAAGTTGAGACCAAAGTGGCTAAGTGTGTAATGAGTACTAAAGGACTGAAATCTGCCAAATCAGCAATTTCAAGTGTTTTTAGTAGAGACGACAATCTGAAATATGTGTATTGTTATTAATGTTGAAAAAAAGCCTTGCAGAAGATGAAATACATTACCTTTCTGCACAAAAGCGAAGAGGCTTTCTTTCGATACAAACTTTACTTTGAACATCTTTGAGAAAACCAGCAGGAGATTCTTGAACAACATGTTGCACCCTTAAACGAGTCTTGAGATATTCCAGAAAACGCTTTAGAAACGATACAAAATGCTCTGCATTTCGAATATTTCCGGGTACAACCTCTAGAACAAATATTTACATAATTAATAACATGAAAATAATTAATTTACTATTGAAGTTACCATTTAAAACTTCATCTGGCAAAACAGGATTTGCAAGAATTACTTCTGTCTCCCTAGCGGAACTAGCATCCCTCAACCCTTGAACTAACTTTTGATATTCATCTTGTAATTTGTTTTGATCATCTTCCCTCATTCTAGGAAACATCATAAAAGAAGTCATGTTAATAATATTATATTCTGTTGGAAGTGACCTACTCAGCAATTGTTTTCTCTAGTAATGTAATATTAGCGCTTGATTTTTCAATGATTCGACGATTAATCTTTACGCTCATAGAATCAATGCAGACATTATCAATATTGTGAGCTTCATCAAAGATTACAACTGATTCTCTTGCCATTTCCTTGGAAACAACATCAGCAATTTTAGGATCCAATAAGTAGTGATAACTGTATACTACAATATTTGCATGTATTATCTGCAATCAGATTTGAAATCATAACAAATGTACTTATAGTTGCAATAATACAAATTATTTACTGCAAATCTAGCTAAAAAGTATGGACACCAATTCTTTTTCCTTCCATACATCTTTAAGTCATCAATTGTGTAGACTCCATGTGGTAAATTACTTTCTTTCCCATCAACAGCAAACCCCTCATAATATTGACAAACTGGAGTTGTCTCATCGTAATTGTGCCTATCTCTTATGTACTGAGCTGTGAGTGAGTGACATCTTCCATCCACTATTTTTCCTTCCTTTTCTGTACTAACCTAGTAGTTTTTAAAAAAATTAATCAATATGACATAATTATCAAAACCCATTCACCAACAAAAGATACTGCCAGCTCACCTCAGGATGAATACATAAATTCTTCCTTGAAGTCAAAACCAAACCAGTCAAACTTGGATATTGTTGGTCCTCCTTTTCATAAAATTCAAGAAGTTTTTTTAATTCTTCCATTACTTTCTCAATTTCAGGTACTGTACGAGAGCAATAAATTAACTTCCTTATTTCATATGGATGCTCTAACATATAAGCAACTATTAGTGACAGTAGAGTAGTTGTTTTGCCAGTACCTGAAGGCATTTCCAGTAAACAGTGGCCCTGCGAAACAGGATAAAAACACATGTCGTTTGTAAATATTGTTCAACAATTGAACTGAATACATTACAAACCTTAGCATCAAGGGCCCTTTTAAGTTCACACATATATGCATATTGCTCTGGATAAATGTAGTCATAGGGAAAATAAACAATCAAACCATCAACACTTAACCTGGAGACAAAACAACATTCGTAATACTCACCTTAATGCAAATTATTTAGAAATAAATTACTTACTTCATTTTGCAAGGTGTAGATTGAAATAAAAAGTTGCTGGTGCCAATATACGTATTGTAGATTAGTTGTTTTCACGTTTTCGAAAATAAACTCCCAAATGTAGCAAATGTAAGTTAAGTAAACACACGCCACACTATTGGCAACCCACTTCACATAAGAAATATATTTAAATAAGTACATTTTTCATTTAGTGCATTAAATATAATTATGTTTTCTTCATCTAGTATTCAAAGAGTTATGCTGAATGACCTAGCATGCCAAGATTTACTTTGCAATATGTGTACGTACTTGCAATTAACAACCCGAATTTATAAAAAGTGAAAATTTATGATTATATGCAGCGCCAAGGAAGTTTAATGAGCTTTCTTAACCTAGCTGGACCCGCAAAGATATTCCTGGCCGTAAACTAATTTTCAGCGTGGCCAGCATTTGTCTACGTTGCAAGTCTCTGAAATAACGCTTAAATACCGAATAATGGGGATGATAACAAGAAAGTAAAAAATTCTATGCAAGTACTACTTCTTTCTGTATGAAAACTACTAAACTAAACACAAGTATACTCTATGGTTATTTATACCAACTATCTCTCCAAAATCAAAGAATAATTTGTTAATCATCTGCTACTTATTTCACTTAGGTTCTTTGATTTATCCCATTATTCCACATGCATAATTGCCCTTCCAAACGTCCCTTTAATGCTTGCTATTGTACGCTGGCGGATTAACGCGGGATTAAGCAGTGTCGCCAGGGAATTAAGGATTAACTGCATTTCCGTATTCCAAAGTTCAATGCGGCTAATGGGGGCGCTATGATCTAATGGTAACTATTTTAATGCAAATATACATTATATGGATGAAAATAAATATAAGTAAATAGTATTTTTCTTGAAAATGTTATGAATTTTGTAAATTGGCAACAACACCTACCCTCTACTACTAACTCAATATAATCCACATAAAATTGTATAAAAGAAATAAAGATATATTATACATCAGGGCTTTTATCCGTTGGTCTATTTTTAAATGCAGTAAGATTAAGTGTTAATAATTCATCGTAGATGGGTACAAATATAGTATCAGTTGTTGCGCACAAAGTTTACCCAACGGGCGCGCATCTGGAATCGATGCGTAGAAGGAAAATGCAAAGATGAGTAGCGTTTTTTGTCGCATTGCACAAAGGGAGATGTTTATTTTCATCGCACCGAACAAAAATCTCACATCCTTCACGTAGCTCATGTCAATTAATTCAGTATTCTGTATGAGATCTGTAGCCAGACAAACAATGTATAAATTGTAGCTCATTGATTCATTCATTTGGCCCATACTGTTTTAGTGTGATGCTTTCTTGTTTTTTTCTTGAAATGATAAACCTTTACACTTTAATTGCCGTTTGGAATTAGAGCATCGCGTCAAACTTGCGCTTGTTATTAGTTAAGGCGGACGAGGTGTAATTTATCGCTAGTTTTTCTGTTGCTTTCAACGTCCGGCAAACGTTTACCATCAAAACTCCCGAATTTATTTCGGAATGCACAGCGTTCCAACATATTCATAAAGAACATCCGTATTTCAACAGTATTAATATTTGCTTTTACTTGCAACTACCAAAGGTCTCAGAAGATGCGGGATATTTTAAGAAGTGAAAAGATTCCTACTTTTCACTTCTTAAAATAATAATTATTATTATTATTGGGGCGTACTATTACCGATGCGGATGCGCACACCGTACTCGTCCTCCACTTCATTATACTGCACCAATTAATATGGTAATTAACAGAAATTGGGACTGGATTCTGCGAGAATATATATAATTGGATCAGCAAGATTCAAACTCATGCCGCCCCGAATATTCGCTGTGACTGTACCAACTAGCAACTACCAATTGAGCTACTGTGCTAGGCAGTTATAAATAATTAAATAAAAAATGACAATAAAATCAAGGCAGATTCCTAGCTTCCTTGTATTTACAACTACCATTGGGACAAGTCTCAAATGTGATCCTATTTTTAGTCCACCTACGATTCTGGTTAGTTAGCGGCAACTGTAAAGTGATGCCTCACACATTCCACACAGCGGCAAGACAAAGTACTTCACCTACTCTCACTGGAATCTCAGTGACTCTTCGAATCCAGAATCCTCAACTGTCGTAAAAACCCGTCGCCAAACTCAAATAATACGAAGGAATACAAATGGGACTTACATGCAACTCAACGGGAAAGAAAACAAGTCTTGATCTCCAGATCTCTTTCGTCTGGAATATGAGGACTTGGTCGAGTACATGCTCTCTTTAGAAGTCGTCCCTACTCGCGACCCTATTGCTTGCGGTTATTCCAGTTGGGAGAATCGAAAAAAGTCGTAGAATGCTGTACCTCTTGACACGCGGGGATTTGCTGTTGTTGCCACTACAGCATGACGCAGCCGCCGGTAGCAATGAAGACGTCGTCGCGACCCAGTGTAAGATGTCCCACAATATCTTATGCGCTGAAGCTGCGAGCGATTGTAGTCTTGCCCTGTTTTAGTTTATGAGATGCCTCTGGTGCAGTCGTCACCTTGCAATTGCGATGATATACTCCGGGGACAGCTGGAGTGATACCTGAAAACATAGATATGCCAATGTTTTCGCTGCACTCCGACGTGAAGATCCCGTGAAGATTTTTGGTGCCATTGCAATCCAATTATAGTAATAGATAACGTGGCTTTGCTTGTTAAAAGAAGCAAACCTTACAAATGTCTTCCCAACCATGCGGAAATCTTATACATACAAGATGTGAGAAGATTTACTTTTGAAGGTTATGCATGAAACTGAAAAAATGATGAAGAGTTATTTTTATAGCTTTTCAAAGTTAGTAAATATTACAAACCAGTTTTTATCGATCTAGCGATAGGCAATAGTTGGACCTTTGCCCATTTTATACACGTGGAGTGCCATTAGCAAATATTTTTGGAAAATAAGTGTTATATGCTGAAACATATACTGAGTGGCTTGGAGTGATTTACATTGTTTGAAATGTTCTTAGGAAGCACAGAAAAAGTCTCACTCAGCACCTCATGACTTCATGGTCTTCTTGGGATTAAAATTTTAAAAGGAAAAAATGACATTGTTGTCACACATGTTTTATGTGGTAAATGTAAACGAATTATCTAAACATTATACCACCTTCTTAATTAAGTGTTATTATATAATTAATAAAATATTATAATTTGCATAAGCAAAACAACAACAACCTTAATAACAAATAATTAGGGTCACTTGTTGAATGCTTATAATTAAACCTGCATTTCCGTAATCCTACGTCCCCTGCAGTGAAGCTGGACATACATAATGCACACTCAGCAATGATATAATTGAATGCAACCGAACACCAGTTGCTGCTACAATTCTTCTGATCACTAGAAATCGCCTGCAATTTAAGTCGAAGGCGCGTACTCATTTGCCATCCGAGCGCTCCTGAGATGAAAATCGTGGATTACACGCATCTGCAGCAATGCGCCGCCGCCGCCGCCGC
>JAODGC010019755.1:0-24021 GCA_027574925.1 Ecitoglossa quadriceps | reverse complement strand
ATTTGCCATCCGAGCGCTCCTGAGATGAAAATCGTGGATTACACGCATCTGCAGCAATGCGCCGCCGCCGCCGCCGCTGCTACGCCTGCCACGGAAAATCTAACGACGGCAATGACGGCAATTCACGCGTTCGCATATGGTTCCTCTCTTACATGTGTGCCCTCGGTCGTTTTCATAGCAGCGAAACGCGCGTGCCGTAAACGTGTGCTTCATTCGCCATTCAAACGTCGCCCACTACGGTTTAGATAGCTGGATACTTCTCCAAAGCATCTCAAATTTACATCATCAACAGTAGCAAAGTTGAATTCCAGCAATTTTACATACACCACGGCGATAGATTTAAAGATATGTGCAGTGTGAATTTATAAACTATGATAAAGTAATACAGTCTAACTGCCAACTTGTTGGCTACTTGTTTGTAGAGGCGAGGCAGAGTAAATATTTGAATGTCCATAAAACGGAAACAAGGGTTTACGAAATAATTATATTGTGTACATTGGTGAGAGTCACTCAATCAAGAAATTCCCACTGTCAAAATTAAAATCGACCGAATCAAAACAAACTTTTTGAAAGCTGTAGTTGGAGCCTAGTATTCCTTGTGTTGAACCAGGTGAGTTTCGAAGGATTTCAATTATTTAATTTGATAGTCATGTAACATTTTGCTAGTTTTAACATGAAGTAGCATCAGGTTACGCGTCAAATATTGCAGATACCCGCCACATCCACCAAAATACTTGCTTCGTTGTAAGCTGAAGCAATAAAATGTATTTTTGGTTTATGTGCATCGAGCGTATTTGTGTGAGTGTTGTGGGAGTGCGAAGCAATAGCAGATACAGTACAGAATCGAATGAATCAAATGTATTACCATAACCCTTTTTATTATCTATAACAATGTTCAAATTTCCGCACGAATTAATATTGTCAATGCAAGCCATTCGTAGAGAACATCTCATAAATGCACGCGTTTGAGCTCTTCTGAATGCAAGAATATTCACGTGTTATGAGTTTTGAATTTTCCAACCGTGCAAGATTGACGCTTGCAAAGTCGTTACAAGTCGAAATTTACTTCTAACATATGTGGAGTCTATAAATGTGTAGTAAATTGGTTGCATGTGCAAATGATTCTTAGCCGAAACTTTGTTGTTGGCAATTGTGTTGATTGTGTTTTGTGATTGATTGGATCGTATTTCAAGCATTTTTAGAATTTACGATTCTGACAGATTGCAATAACATTGACATGACATTGGCATTTTGCAAAAACTGCACTTGCCAAGTATTGTAATCACGAAAGTATCAATTAATTAGGATTTACTGGTTGATAAGCAGGAAGTTAAAATTGGTAAGACATTTAAGCTCATCCTTCACACGGTCACTGTTTGAAATCATAAATTTTTTATATGCAGCAGGATAATTGTTGTGCTGGTTTTGCATTGTGCATTCACTTAAGAGAAGCAAATTAAACAAGTGCACATTTTTCTGATTCATAGTATGTTGCTACAAATGCTCACGAATAGAAAATGACTAATATGGCAATAGTCACGATAAAAGCTTTTGTGATAAGCTTTACAAGCGTTTGAAATAAGCGGAATTGTTTAGGCTTGTCAAGTGTAGGTTTATTGCTCATTAAAACACGACTTGGTAGAGAATGGGAGCGATTCAAGTTAGCAATCGGTTAGTCATTCATTGGCAGACATTTTTGTTAGTAACTCGAAATCATAGATGTATGCTGAGACTAATTACACTGTGACAAATACGATTTGTTCAAAGTTGCAATGACTTGCTGCGGCTCAAAAATGAAAACATTCTAAGGTCAGGGAGATATCTAGGGATTTATGAGAAGTTTGCATGATGAGCAATATTTAAGTTGACTGTGTTTTGCCGAAATCCTATACATTGCGAATATGGCGCAGTCTGATTGTTAACTTGTATTTGTTTTGGATTTAGTGTCGAATATAATCCCCAGAATGGAATTGTTATGTTTTACTTGAATGACAAGATATTTGGTGATATTCTCGTTGGCACATCAATGATTTATACCGCAAGAGTCACAAGGTGGGAATCACATCACAATGTTAGACAATTGATTGTAAGTGCATTTTAATATTGCCATCATTGCCATCACGCCGTTGACGATGACGACAGCACCGATGAACAATTCCAGTTATTATGTTCATTCTGTACTTAGTTAAGTCAAGGTTGATAATTGAATTCGAGGAGTGCACACCACGTACGATACAGTGCACAACACTACATCGCTCCTGTGTTTTCTGTTTTGGTTTTTTTCATTTTCTGCGGAATAGATAATGCCGCACATGGCTGCTGGTCATGCACATGCGATGTTATATAACTAGCTATAAATATCCGCCTGTCGAGAATAAAGCAATCAATGACGATCCTGTTTCCTTGCTGTTGAAATGTTTCCAATAAAATTTCCAAACGCATATTACATTGTGGTAAGTTGTAGAGTAGGAAGAAATTCTCAGGTTGTTTTGTAGTCATTAAAGTCAGCAAAGTTATGCCCAGCACTGTGGATTTTCCATTGCTATTAGCGGGTCGTAAATGCAAGTATCGTTTTTGCGAGAAACGGAGTAATTCATTCTTGATTCGTTATTACTTGCGATTACTTTATAGCCCAGTAAATGAAGTTTCGTGTAACAATGCAACAGGTCACGATACACATTGCACATTGTTTGGAGTGATTAATCAGTATATTTTAATGTTGATAACCAGTTGGATTTATTATTAGTATTAAAACACGTACGCTGACTTATAAATTTCGAGGACATTCATCATTTTCTTTTGTATTACAATAACTACTTGGAGCAATAAATAATTTAATCAGAAATTTGTTTCAGGTCTCAGTCAATGAAAATAACTGGATAAGTTTTAAATTAAGTCTTGTTTGCTTCACTCTAACTGACTCATTTCTCTGCATTGGAAATCTAGTTCTTCAAGTGGTAAAAATCATGTAATTAAATTTTCTCCAGGTTCCACTCTCCATAATGCCTGCTGGGCTTCCTAGCGGGAAGCCAAAACTACTCACCCAGAAGGTGCCTATGGAGGAAACATGAGAATTGAATCAACTCATTGCGGGAAATAGTGCAATCATTTGGTACCAACCGTAGTGAACAGCAGGAGATTTAAAAGTGCCCTGCATGAAAAGTGCTTTCATCACCAAGGGGTCTAAGAAAATATATCGACAATGCACTCCTGGTTATTTTCCTTCACGATTTATGTGATTTCTATCAAATTTAGCAACATGTTTATTATATCAGCAGATTATGTGAAGATTGATGAAAGATTATACGCCATTCAATACCACAAATATATGCATACATTAAAGATTTTTAAATTGTTTGCAGGCTTCAGACGAACACTTTGATAAGTTGCATTACGATATATGTGCAGCGTACGCAAATAGTCCAAGGTTATAATTGTGTAGCATATTTTCACAGTTCACGATGTCTCAACTGTGTAATTTCACGTTGCGAGTACTACCTGGAAGCCGTTTTCCAAATCGTTGAAGGAAAAGTGCTACCGATGAAGGGATTACATGGAAAGGACATAATGTAGCTACTTAAGCCACTTGTGAATGTGTCTTTTTCCGCTTTGCTGCCGCTGCTATTTTAAAGTTGACAGCAGAGAGGAAGAGGCTTTTACACAAGAGGGCGAGACAACAAATGCAACGAGTAACCAAGAGGAAGTTTGATTCGAATTTTCTGTTTAAATGTTTTGCGAGGAATGAGGATTCTTAACGTGCCAACAATGATTATGATTTGTGAATATTTGAAATATCTCCACGCGCTTGCATAAAAGTCTTCAATTTTCACACTTTATGATTTCCATTGCTTTCCAGCGATGGGTATTCAACTGGAAAATAAAAATGTTCCATTACAACATGAACGAATTGGGTCTAGGTCATTATGGGTGCAACAAAATATGAGATCATCCAAATATTCATCGATGGAGAACAATTAATAGCCAAGAATAGCCCGATTATCCTGCCAAACCCAAAAGAATTCATCATGTAATCAAATGTTTTGATATTAGTTTAATGTTTGTTAACGAATGTGTCTACTTGCTTAGTGTGTTACTCCTTACTGATTCTCATTCCTTCAGAAGTTATAGTGCAATTGTTTTGTATCAGACGAATTAAAATGCTTTTTATCGAATTTAATTGCCTGGAGGCGTGGATTAGCTGAAATAACCCATTGTCAAAGTCATAAATTACACTTCAGGCATAACAAAAGTTATGAATTCTGTTAGTTGCACAATGTGATTGCTACGTGTAAAACACAATAAAAACCACGATTTTTCTGTTCTAACTAGACTTGAAGCATAATGGCTTTCGTACGTGCAAAAAAGCAAAACAATCATTTCAATCACAAGCATTTACAAAACATCACGTCTGCGTAATTCGACTTTATGTAATCTACAAATTTTCCTAATGGCACTTAAGTAAAAATGATTTTTTTTCAATATACCTACACGTTCTAAAATAAGTGCACGTTTATTTTCAGCATTCGGTTCTCCTTAATATACGAATTTATTTACTCATTTAGCAAACTTATTACGCACACAAGTACAACCAGCTACCAACTGTATGCGCTACGGTAATTACTGAGTGCGCTAAGAATAGAGCTGGGAAACTGAATGGAGTTAAGAGCCTCATGGAGTGAAATGAAGTAACAACAGTTAACAGGCTAATTGCGACTTAATAAATGACACTAGCCATTAAAATAATTGGATCACCACAACACCGGAATGAATGGACATTTTGCAAGTTTTCATCGGAATGAGTTTGGGATATTCTTCCTCCTGGAATGGATCGCATGCTATAAATAGATCCATGTTGAACTGTTGTTTGAAGGTGTTAGTTATTTTGAAGGTTTAAATATTTCACGAACGAATAACGTTGACTACTTGAAATATTTCCATTTTTAAACGAGCACAGGAATAGAAGCTGGAAAGCGTAACAATTGAAAAGTTTTAGCTTTTCAGTTTCACCTAAATATTTCAGTGTGGAGGAAGTCGCATGCGTTGGACACAAAATCTCGACCGGAAGACGGAGACATCCATAAATTCGCGCATCGCCTAATTTCGTATCCAGGGAATATTTACACGCACACGGTGTTCGGGCATTTGGCCAGAAGCCAAGCCTCCTTAATCAAAATCTCTTTTTATATTTTCATTTAGCTTGCTACATCAACTGAGTTCTTTCTCGCATATATTTTGAGAGTAAAAGTTCATTAATACTCGAATTAAGTAGATATGTGCAAATATTTAGCACCATGTCCCTTCTCAACAACTGGTCTTGAACCTTGAACTCTATTATGTAAAACGAGTAACGACAAGCGACTGATAAGCATTTTATCAAAGCATGCCTGGGTCAGTTAGCGAACTTGTCTCTTCGAACGTGCGTGTAAATTAACCACAAACGGAATAAATGTGTAAAAAAATGGTTAAGGAAAATACTGTACAAGAATCAGTGAAGATTGTGGATACTCCGATGGAAACTGTCAAAGTCAAAGAGGTGCAAGTCATTAAAGCAGTTCCAGTAAAAGTTGCTAAAGAAGGTACATTATATTAGTATTTAAATCAAATTAATTTGGAAATTTGTTCATATTTTTTAAAATAAATGCAACTTTTATTGAATACGTAACTTAGGCAACTAGAATTGTCTTCAAAACAAAGTTGATTTACTCTAGTGACAGAATAAGAGACTAAACCTTGCATTGATTTCCCTCTCCGCTCACATCGCACAGTGTGTCTCCTGTCGGCCATATTGCCCGTTTTCTGAAGGAAGATTCGCGAATTCTATAAGCCAGGTATTATTTATAACGGATCTTATTCACTTGATTTATTTGTTTTGTGCCAATTATTCCCTGATATTGGGGCACACGTTGCCAAATTTTGCGGCTTTATTAGCTCAGCGCCCGAGGTTCCGTTCCGTGGCATCTGATTACCTAACATTTGTGATTTATACCAAAAATCTCTTAAAACGATTGATGCCTTTTATTTGTAAAACTCATCCGTGTAATGCAAAATTACCTCGTAATCCCATCACGGGGAGCTTTCTTTGTAATGAGGGGAGCAAATCTTACAAGATGATATACTATGTGCTCTTTCACCGATTTGAGTTTACTGCTGAAGATCTCAATTTTGAATATGTATATCCTGAGATGTGGTTAACTATACCTGCAAGTTCTATTGTAGGTTGCTCTCACACACAGTAATAAAGTTCAAGATGAATCCATCCTCGTGGTGCAATCCTCCTCCTCCTGGCAATGAAATGGATGAAGAGAGTAAAAATTCAAATGTATCATCATCAAAAAGCTATTTGGGACAAACTATGGACCAGATAGATCCATACATTAAGAATCCTGAGTATGTCAGATACAAGAGAAATACAGCTAGCAGAAGATCTAGGAGTCGCTCTTATGATCGCTACAGATCACGCTCCAAATCACGTTCGAGATCACGCGAACGTGAGCACAGAAGGAAGCATCGTTCACGCAGCCGAAGCCGCACAAGACGCAGACGCTCGCGGTCTCGATCACGCACAAGACGGCATCGCCGTCATTCGCGTTCGGCGAGTCGATCACGAAGTAGGAGTACTTCGCAGTCTCGCAGCCGACATAGTAAGCACAAGCGTAGTAGGAAGTCACGACGAAGTCGGTCACGCAGCCATGATCGTCGAAGACATGACCGCAAGTATAGCGAGGATGCTCCGCGAAGAGAGCATCATGATGACAATGAATCCAAAGGAGAGGAAGAGGAGACTGACACGAAGGAAAATGCTTTTAAAAATGACGGCTCTTTCTTAGAGATGTTTAAGAAGATGCAAGAGGAAAAGCAAAAGGCAGAGGAAGTGAAAACCGAACCAGGGACTGCTCCTGCTGCAAGTACTAGCATAGTTAAGAAAGCATTGCCGATTTTTGGCAAGCGACGAGGAGGCAGGGTGCTCAAGACTGGTATGGTGGAGAAGACCAAGGTCGTCGAAGAGGACGAGTTGGCGAACGCGACTGATCCATGGTCAATTTACCTCAAAGAAGTTAAACGTTACAAGGAAGCTTGCTGTGATGACGATTCCAAAACGAGGCCGCTTGTTAAATAACTGAAATCGTATTCACTCAAAATTTATTATTTTAGGTTCTAAAGTTAGTAGTTAGGTTGCTTTATTTACCGTGAAATTATTCAGTAATGACAAAAACTCAAATTTGATAGGTAATAAACTAAATTGCATTCAATTAGACCAGTTTACTTCATAATTAGGTTATGGGGTGCAGGTGAAATAATGCGCTTTTTCCTTAAATTGCAGACAAAATGCCATCCGCCACCGAAGTTATGCGTACCGCCCCTTTCGATAGCAGATTTCCCAACACTAATCAAACCCGCTACTGCTACCAAAGCTACTTGGACTTCCACCGCTGCCAGAAGGTAAAGGGTGAGGCGTACAGCCCATGCCAGTACTTCAAGAACGTGTACGGTTCCATCTGCCCCAACGCCTGGGTTGAGAAGTGGGACGGCCAGCGTGATGACGGTACCTTTCCCGGCAAAATCTAAGCGCCATTTTTTTGTTCAGAACACTTAGTTCAACATGTAGGTGCATAAAATTTTAGTCCAATTCCATTCAAGGAGGTTTCAATAAAATAAAGAAGATAATATTGTATATAATAAATTATTCCTTTTCTTCAATGTAAATTGTTTTATTCTTATGGTAAAAGTTTTGGGAGTTGTTGAGTATCGTCACCTCGCTTCTATTGCGCACACGCTCTGCTGGTGTTCTCAGTTTTCCTACTGACCGCCGCGCTTGGATACGGCGGGCTAATACAAATTGTGAAATGCGGCAAAGCATATTTTCTTTCTGCACCTGGCGTTACTTACGCACATGTTGAAATAAAATAGCTCCTCAGTGAAGCGGTTAAACGCCGAGAGGTTGCAATTAAAGAAACAGATCACCTTGACGATACTTCTCAACTTTCTTAAGAGTACGAGTTAAATCCTCTTCGGAAAATGGTAAGTTTTCATAATACATATTTCGTTGATTTCATAACCTTAAGAAACACGTTTTGAATTGAGTTTGCATAAATATACCTACATGTTTTTCGTGCATATTAATATCTTGCTAATTAATTTACTTGCTGCGCAGGCGGAAGAAGTTAATCCTAAAGCGTACCCACTCGCTGATGCTGTCCTCACCAAGAAAATTCTTAACTTGGTGCAACAGGGTATGAACTACAACCAACTTCGCAAAGGAGCCAATGAAGTCACCAAAACTCTCAATCGCGGTATTGCTGAGTTCATTGTGATGGCAGCCGACGCTGAGCCATTGGAAATTTTGTTGCATTTGCCACTTCTGTGTGAGGATAAGAATGTTCCTTATGTTTTTGTAAGATCCAAGCAGGCTTTAGGTCGCGCCTGTGGAGTCTCAAGGTCTGTCATAGCTTGCAGTGTGACAGTAAATGAAGGATCTCAGCTTAAGCCCCAGATCATTTCCATTCAGCAAGAAATCGAACGCTTACTCGTGTGAAATGTCGTATATTTGCATGAGCATTGGATATTAAGACACATTTTTTAGTTAAAAAAATTGTATTAAGAATAAATTTTGATTTTTAATTTGGGGAATGCCTTATGTGAAAATTGGTGCAGCAATTGCCTGCCAATTTTCCGACCAACGCAGATTCCTGAATTGTTTCAAGTTTTCCTTAAACTCTTCCTCTTTTTTTTTCTGTTGTGGGTTATTAGGGAAATCCTTGAACCAAGTGAAGAGTTGCTCTGTGAGTTCTTCAGATGAGTTGAAGACGAATCCGTTTTTGTTATGTTGGACCAATTCATGCAAGCTGAAATTAGCGATTGACAAATTACTACATACTACCATCTTTAAAGGCATACCATTTGAAATCATAGGCACAAACTGGAAGTTCACATCCAAACATGTCAACAACTTTCATAGGCAGATCCAAACCACTGGAACTAATATGAAGAGAAACTCCAAGATCTGCAGAAGCTAACATGAATGGGTAATCTGCTGATTCCAGCCAGGGCGTCAACACATTTACGTTCTTCCAATTTGCTTCTGCAATAAGTTCTTTGTAAACGAATTTCATAGGACCATTTCCAGTAATAACACATATTAATTTAGGTAATTTCATTGAGTTTCCAGCTTCCCAATGATTCTCATAGTCTATAATATTACATTGCATTAGTCAAATATATAATGCAGAAAATAAGTCACTACCTTGCAGGGAATTCATAAGAATCTTAAAATCTTCATCCTCAGTCCAGCTTGTACTGGAAATTAATAATGCCGGCCTATTCCCCTTCAGAATATATTCATCCCCTTCAGTCTTAGTGGTAAACAAAGTTTCAGCCTCACTTTGTATATCAGTAGCAAATTCTTCATTTTCTTTCTCCAATTTCTTGAACAAATTATGCTTCTCTTCCATTGTAATAGGTCTAAACATTTCAGGAGGTCTATCATACAATGTACAAGCATCTATTCCCCAAGCTTCCTTTAAATCCAACTTCATTTCTTCAGTAACACAAAAATTAAAATCAGCCTTCTTACCAAAAAACCTCTCCATGGCTTTTGTTAATTTGACAAGCATATTTCCATAGCCAACACTTAGTGCCATAATTGTATATGCATAATTATGCCAATCAATTATTAGTTTGGCCCTGCTTAATATTTTATAAATATAGCAAGCCAACATAGTTGGAACAGCTGGTGGGTTTTGTACCAAAATATAGTCAGGTTTTCGAATGATGAGAAATACCAAAATCAAGCATATTAATTGCCAGATTGTTTTGAAAATATAGTTTAGGAATTTAGGAAGAGGAAGATCGGGATATTCATTTAAGTAGTGGAAACTAACCAGAGGTTGCGAAATTAATTTGAAAATAGGAGTTGCACCGCGGTAACCTACGATGTCCACTTTATGACCACTCTCTGCTAGGGAAATGGAATGATATTGCATTCGCGGACTGCGTCCGATGTCGCCCAGAATCACCACACACACGTTTTTGCCCATTATTAATTCTTACAGATCTTTTCCATTTGCGGATATAATTTTGAGACTGATATTAATTGAAGCTTTTTGATGATGATTCACGATGACATGTGAGCAATTTTTTTGTTTGTTTCTACTGTCCTTAACTCTAGGCAACTGAGTATACATATATTTGAAATTTGCTGAACTCCAATCAAAACCACCTCTAACAATTTTGAATTATTTTAATAGTATGCAGTATTCTTCACTACGCAGTGGAGGTAACATGTAGCACATAAAATTGCATCACGTATGAGAAATAACGTTTAATGGATAACTCCAAATTGTTTTTGGCTTCAATTAAGAATTATTTGTTTGTATAAACGAAATCAAATCGAGACAAGTAATACAACTAAAACTTTAAAAATACATTCAATTCAGGTTGAAAATCTAATGTGAATATAAGTTTAATTTCCGATTTTTCTTTCCACCCAACTGTTTTCTACAACTCATGTTGCGTTGTGCAAGAAATTGTTCAAATTACTCATAAAAAGTGTCTTGTGAAGCACTGGAGGTACGAGTCACGGACATCATCTGCAGGTGGTAGGGGACATAGATAGATAGCAGCGCAACTTCGGCGACCTGGCAGTCAGTCGGTCGTGGAGACCGGTACAGCAGACCGCAGAAATCCTCAGCCACAATAAACTAAGTTAACATTTCCACGAGCTACTTTCATTTCTTCCGCGTGCAACCTGGAGCGCTACGTTAACGCCGGAATGGAGAAAGAGGTGCCACCCCCAGACTCGATGACCACCGTGCAGATCAAGCCGGAATACGCGCCATCTGAGAGCTATGCTGCGTCCGAACCGCCACCGGTAAGTTGGGCATGAAATTTCTTTATTATCAAGTGCCCGTCTCTTGCTTATTTACACGTTTATTATAAGAAAAGCACCATTGAGAATGCATAGGTAAATTGCAGTCAGTCCCAGCAAAGTGAAAGCGCATTGTTTGTCGCCGTGGTACATGCAAAACTTATTATTGCAAAGATAATTCATTAGCTATTCCATGCTAATTATTTGCATTTTAATATACTCTTAGCAGGTATGTAAGAAAGAGTTGGAGAGGATAAGTATTGTGCAGATGTGTAATTCTATACTTAATTAACGCTCCTTATTTGATTGCGAAGGAAGGACATTTAGCTATGTTAATGTCGACAAAATGTATTTCTACGAAAGATTAAGTCGCAGTAACATGTTTAACATAGTGTTATGTTTAGGTAATCTTGCAGTGTTTAGTTTTATTTGCATGTGGCAAAGATATATTTACAAACTAGCTAATTCTACAATGGAAATTTAGTAATGATTACTGAACATGTTTCAAAACATATTATAAACAATACATTTGTATAATACTTGTTTACCAACGGATGCTTTGCATGTATGACAAATTTAAACAAAATTCTAGGAAATTGAGATTCTCAGTGATTCTCAACTTTTTTGCGGCAGTTCATGAAGTTGAAAACAGTCAAAACAAGTTTTAAATTATTTATGTATGCAAATATAGTATGTATGAAAATATAACTTCTTATCGTATTGCTTACTCATAACTGATGAACCCAATTGCTTTATTTTGTAAGAAACCACATGTACTCAAGTAACACATCTAGAACTGATATAAAGACAATATTTACTGATGTTAACGATGCGGCACACAAAGCACCGTAAATGAAACGTAAATCAAGTGTAATGCTAAGCATTGAATGATTTTACCACTCATAATTTGCCAAGGAAAGCAGCTAAGAATTCATGAGCGTGTAATGGAAGTATTAATAATTGAATTCGAATTTATGCGTTACCGAGCGTCAACCGCATTAAGAAACGTGTACAGTTATGAGAATTTATTCAACTTGTCCTCTAATCATGATGATGTTGAGTTAAATATAATACATCTTTATTGGATTTACGAAAATGCCAATTTACCACTTCTGTCCTTTATTGATTGGCCTAAGAAACACTACTAGACCAAACGTTTACTTCGCTTATTCTAATTGTAGTTTTAGCGCATAAAAATTGCATAGAACTTCAAGGAATAAACCTGTGCATTTATTGTATGAATTTCGTTATTTTCTCTTGAAGAAGCAATCAAAATATCTGTTTAGACATTTAGCACTATTGTATATTTTACAATAGTGCTACTATTGTAAGTCTCCATTGATGTTAGTCCTACAGATAAAGATTTTAGGCGATCGCAAATTGGTTTCACACAGATGTGATACATTCACTTGATGGCCTACTCAACTAACACAAAAGACGGTATGACTGACTTAATATTTGAGCTGAGTTTATTTTATTTTTTTTTTTAGCTTAAGTATGCTAAAAGTTGTTTGCTTAGTTTGCAACTTAATTCATAAAATCTCCTTTCAATCTAGCGCAAAACGCCTCCACCTAAATTCGAACGCAAACATCACGACATCACCAGCTTGAAGCATTTGATTAAGCCTGCGAAATAAAAATGAAATGCACAAGAATCTCGTGAGACGTGGCGCGACGTGCTCCAATAATACGAAAACTGATTAACGCTTGGTTTGCGATGCGCTTAATTTGAATGGAAATTGCAGTAAAAATCTTAACCACGATAATAATAGCGTGAAAACAAGCAAAATACCAAATGCAATGAGAAAGAAAAGTTAGAAGACTTGTTTACATTCAGAGTATGAATATTGACACATATTGTTACGTGTTTTCACTTCTCAGCTCTCTCGCGAGATGTTAATAACACATATCTGCCGAAAGTGAGATAAATTGCCAAAATATTCGTGTGCTAATTGTAGAATGACGCCATGTTTGCAGTGTCTGACTGTACCAGGCCAACAAGAAACGTGCCCAGCTTTAAGCAACGTAGCTTTCGAAGCGGATGCAGACTGAACCATTTGACCAGTGTCGAGATACATGATGATTTCATCAAGTGGACAAAGCTATATTGTTTTCTGTAAGATTTACATTGCTATGATATATGCCAATATTCATAAAACCATTGTCCGCATTGAAATAATTAAATAATACTTGAAGTAGCAATAGTCAATTGAAATTCAATCCTATTTCATTGAAGATCAAGTAGTTCAATCGTTTGTTTGGGTACAAATTAAACATTGTGACAAGTTAAGGTCATGGACATTGGAGCATTTTGTTTCAATTAATGCTTTATATAAAAAAGACGCACAGTTCTACTAATTTTCTGCAGCATTTGGTGGGCATAACGAGCGTTGGAGGAGAACTCACAAAATAGAAAGTTGGATAGTAAAGTTCGTTAACATTAGAGTGCTTGTTTGACGCCTGCAATCCTGAAGAATATATCAAACGTTGGAACCATTTTATACTTCGTTGAGTTCTGAGGAACGGTTCTTGTCTTGTGCTTTTTTACAATAACAAACCTACGCCGACACTCTGTGTATCGACAACTCAACATTTCATTGTTTCGATTTCTAATTGACACAAACTGTAAGCTGGTATTAGCCTGGAATTGCTTGAAATTGATGTAAAAGATTATTTCAATTATTACAACAACACTATCCTGAAATTTGGCTTTGCACCAATTTTAGCGAGGTTTGATTAATTGTAAACAATTATGAACAAGCAGCGAAGGTTTAGGAGGTGATAGACCATTTACTCCTGGTTGTTTCAAGGATTTTATTGCGCATACAGAAATGAATATTACATATTTTCGAGATTTTACTATAAATTGCTATAAATTATTATAAATTACAAAACAAATTTGTGTTAAATACCCGACCTATGTTGTCTATTACGATGGTGATTGCGCTTCACTGCGGAATACTTGTGTGTCACTTGCATGGACAGTTGGATCAAACCAAGATTTTTTTGGCCATCTGTATGCTCGAATGAGCACATCAACACTTTACAGTACGCGCTGTAAATACAGAAGTCATTTAATCAGCGTGTACGCCTTAAACATTTTAATGAAACCACTTTTCTGCTGGGTACCAGTGCAGAATCAAGCGTTTAAATCCCAGCACTGTTTATGGTCCCCGATGCAATTATTTATATGTAGGCGACACAGCAAAATAAACGTTTTATTTAATAACACCAGCGACAATGACACAGTTCTACACCCAAGCAAGTGTCTTTTGTGAAATGTATTCAATTGGCGTGATGGTAGATTTGATATTCACCCGGCAGAAAACGAGCCTTTGTCAAAGCGAACGGAACCCTGCCATTTCCGAATTTAGTGTTTAGTGTTCATGCATGTTGTGTATTAGATTATGATATACACAAAAAGCAACCGAGAGAAATATTACATGCGATACTGTGTTTATACATTGGGAAACAAGCGGCTTGCGCAAGTGAAATCTTTTGCAATCGTTTGGTATCCTTCTTAATTTCAGTAGCAAACAATTTGTACGATGTACATTCAACATGGATAGTTAATACTGGCGACATGTTGTAAAATGTATGACTAGGTTTGTTGTTATAACGCATGCAGTATTTAAAATAATAAAAAAAATAAACAAAGTAGTGTTCTAATTTAAGGAGAAATTTTCAGAAAATTTGCTTTGGTTGCATTATTGGTATTTGTGGTTTGTTATGCTTTGGTTTTTGCTCTTTTGAATTGATTAGGAACTCATTACAACTTTTTTTTATCGAGAGCGCAAATATTTTATGTAAGAAATTTAATTATGCAATTTACGTACGTTTGCCTACATCGGTAAAGCATCATTACGCAAGTTTGGTTCGATTGCGTTGATTACACAAACATTTGGATGGTGAACGTGATAAATTAAATTATTAGTTCAATAGGAAGGATAGTTGAAAGTACTAATAATAATCAGTTGAAATCGAGTGTCATCTCAATCTTAGATTTGTTCTATTGCGATGGAAAAACTCTGAAATGTCATTGATGTAGAATATTTGCTTAGTGACTAATCTTATTTTCTAGGTACTTATTAAAATTTGCAAATATTTTAAAAGCAGGAGACTGTAATTTGGTCCTGAATGAGAATTATCATATATTCAATAGCAAGCATGAACCACAAACAATCTATTTTGCCATAATACCGGTAAAACCAAACCGACTGGTTTGTTGAAACAAAAATACAATCATATCTCTACTCAGTGCCATGTACATCATGATTTTAATATACACTCGCCACATATTAAGGTATCATAGATTTAAATTATATAAGTTTGCAATTTGCTAAGTTTCAATTGCAATGCAATTTGAAATGACTTTCCAACAACCTTCGGATCAAAGTACCTAACAAATTAACGTTATTAGTCTAGTAGCTATGATTGTTCGACAAATGAAATCATCGTTCTCGAAAACACAACTATTAATATAAAATGGTTGATGTAAGAGTTGCCAGGAACAATGGCTTGCTGACTTTTACAGCTTTCATCGGTGTTTGCAATCGCTTTGACGTAGTTAAATGCATAAAAAAAATTGTTGATAAACAATCATACTTGTGGACTTAACGTTGACATTATGACATAGAGATAAAAATAGATGGTGTTTGTTATAGTGGTCAATATAAAACTGCATTCTAAAAGTAGTCATCAATGGTGAAATATTTAATTATAGACATAGTAATTATAACGACGTTGTATGTATCTTCCTTCTGGTTTAAATAATTTACAAATTGATGAAGTTTTATAATTTGTGATTTTGTGAAATCCAATTACAATTATAAATGTTACCTTTTTATGAAATGTTAAATAATTAGAAAATTTAGAAACTCTATTAATATTTCACAATGTTTCATTTATTTACTAGGCATTTTTATATTCCAGTTTGAAATACAGAAATACAGATGCCAAAGTGACTTCTGAATTATTCGCGTATAGAACTTTCTAAGCATAAACTTGAGTGTTTATTTATTCATTAATTTGAATTGAAAGGTTGTAAAAACCGTAATAATATATTGTGAAATTTCTCAAGATAGATTGTTATCAACCATCACCAATTTGATTGAAATGAAAGGATATTATTTTAATTGCTTCCAATTTCTTGTGATAAGCTAATTTGATTGTTGCAGAACACCTGACAGGAAGTATAAATCTATTTTCATTCTATTATTAAGTTTTGTCTCATTTTCCAGTTAAGGCAATTATAAATATAAATATGTCGCCATTTTAATTTTTATTACTATTTAAACTATAAAAATTCACAAGACAAATATTGTCAAAGAATATAAGGATGAATTGCAAATAAAGCACAAAAGCCGCAGAAAATCATTGAAATTATTCAGTACATTGAAGTGAGCGTGACAATTGTCTTGTTCTCATCATCATCATCATCAACTGAAACCTCCACAGAAATAATAAATCTTAACATCAGATTCTTTTTGTTTTGCACACGAAGCATGAACATGACATAAATAGGGAAGTATGTGTTGTATTCCTCTCGCCAACGCAGACACCTCAACGATAATATTGTTGCGCAAGGCAAGCCCATTGTATTTTATTTCGCTGTTCGATTGTTCTTCGCGAGGGCATTAGCAGCCCATCTGGTCCAATGCAGTTCGGTTTAGCAACTTTGCAAGCACTGCAAGGTCCCAATTGTCACATTGTTCTATTATTGTGTATTGTTCGATTATTGTGTGGCGAAGAACAGACGTTGTGTCACAATTAGGAAAGCAATCATCTTAATTTTAGTGGTTTATGGCAAATTGGCACTTTTACAACAACAGGGTTATTGCATGGCGCTTTGATAGCAGCAAGTTACCATCTTCATAGCAACTGGTAACATAAAAAGTTCTACTTCATGGCACTTTGGAAGGCGCTGCATGTTCCGTTAACATTTCGCACTTTCTCTAAATGCATGATGGTTTTGTATGTGGGTTCTCTTCTGGTTTGCTTCTTCCTCATTGGATGCACAAGTGTTCGTTGCATGAATAAGAAAATCGCGTTCTTCAAGAAAGCAGAATGATATAGCGGTTGTCGTGATAAGCTAATATTAAAAATGCATAATCTACTCATTGCTTTGTCGAAAGTATGACGTTATTTCCCGGTGAAATTTACCATTTTCCGTTTTGGCATATTGAAGCATTGTACTTAAACGCGCTGTATTTGTGTAAGTAAAAAGCGCATGAGGCTAAGCCGCTAAAGAGCATTGATGAGAGCTTACGTAAGTCATCATCGTTCAACTTTCCTTAATTTGTCGAGTTGATATTTAAGAATGAGGATTAAATGGAGGAGGAATAGATACATTATAATAGTTCGCAATTCGTGTTTTTTAATAAAAAAAAAGCTCGATGTAACAACTCTTCTTCCTTTCTGAAGTCAATAACAGAAGAAGAATTGTTGAATAAGTGATAAAACCTTTTCGGTGTGTGTCCATTTCATAGAACTAGATTATATATATTATGTTGCTGTTTATTAGTACTTACTACAATTAAATATTTGATTATTCAAAACGTCACTACTGTGCGCAAGTAATCGCATGATCATCAGGAAGCGGAACTATGCTTGCACGCTTTCGACCACTACTTTGCTGTTTATTTGCAGATACAATTGCAGCAACACTCTCTCTGCTATCAATAATGAATTTTTACCTATTCGCAAAATTGATTTAGTTTTCTAATCGTACGCAATGATGCACAAAAGAAAAGCGTGGTTTTTACTTGAAATGCTCAACAATACTACAAATAATTATAAATAATTGCAATGCCAAGCAGTAAAAGTTTACTTACTACACGCTTGAATAAAACTATGACAGTAATTGAAAATGTTATTGCATGTTTCATTTATTGTTGTCTTTTTCTTTGCAGGCTTACCAGCGTCCTAAGGCTGCGTCAGTACAAGTGGCGAGAATCATCGCAGTTACTGTAGCCTTAGTGTCGGTTATCCTTGGAGGATGTATTTTGGCATCAGCTTACATCACCGCCAATGCTTCCTGTAGACATTTGGAGCAGGAATTACAGCTGTTGTCCGAAACTGTGGATCGTTACCAGCCCCTGCAACCAGAAGCATTGATTCAGGCAAGTTGATAAACTAACGAGTAAAACAATCGTTTTATTCGTAAGGTTGTATTTGTATATTTAAATGATTGCATGTACAATATACCGCGGAGTATTTCAATTAACAATCATACAATATGATTATACACATTTAAACAAGGTTGCTGTTGCTCCACGTGAGTTGTTCTCAAGTTAGAAAAAACCTTGGAGAAGTTATAAAAATGAATGCTTAGAGTTGATTGGTTGCAACTTTGTCTTTGTCTATTAAGAAAAATATTAAGTCACCCAAGACGTTGGCTGGACTTTTATTGCGTGATATAAGAGCAATATTTTTTATTACTATGTTACACTCAATATGGTTTGTCTCAGTAGTTGGTTTGAGTTGTCCACAATTAAAAATAAACATGACGTATTTTATTGAATGCAAATCAAAATTTCTCTTGTATCGTTGACCTTCATTTATATAAAATTAACTTCAATTTATATTATGATCGAGTATTAAATCAGCTTTAAAATCAATTGCATTTCTATGTTGCGTTCATTTCACAACTAATTACAATGTTAATAAAGTTACGAGTTCGATGCTCTCATTCCACATGCAATGGATATGGTGCAAGATTTTTAAGCGTACTCGGAGTTTATCTCGAAGCAAATTACTTAGGTGTTGATCTGTCTCTATTCTAAATTCCCAAAAATGATGAAATGGTGGCATATAACATTTCATATCTTCTACGGCTTACCAAATGAAACTCAATTCTGGTAGGATGTTTGGTTCAGTGTACGAGCAATAAATATAATCGTGCCTTCGTTTACATGCACCGCGCGTCTTTCTGAGTAGGGCATCGGTGAAAGCGAGAGGTCTTTACTCCTTTGTATTCAAAAGCAGGTCATTGAGACTGCCTTTAATCAGATGCAACAGAGAACATCTCCAAACCAAATGCATTCAATTAAAATGTACAATTTCTTTTGCATTACATTTATGGTGGTTTACTTTAGGAGGAACCTCAACAACAGGAAATTAAGGAGCAATTGGATACAGCTGAAACTAAGGAAGCAGTAGCTAAGAACAACGCTGATAATTCCCAAACGCAGGAAGAATCTTCCGATAGTTCATCTGATAGTAGTGACAACAGCGATAGTAGTGATGAGTCTGATGAGGATGAGAAACCAGTACAAATTAAGTTACCACTTTCAATCGACTTTGATGACTTAGCTGGTGCCATGATGAACAACCAGCGATCAAAGATGAATTGCGTTGTTGAGAAGAAACATGCTGTAGAGGTAGTCGACCACCAAGCAAAAACGGTAAACCTTCCATTCGGATTGAACATCACCACTGATCCTCGGTACGAACGAGTGACTGGCGAGAGGATTGCCATTTTCTGTGAAAGCGGTAATGTTCAGCAACAGCAAAGGTCGGTTTTATTTTTCTTGCGATAATAATAATATTAATCATAATGGAAACACTCAATAATTTCTTCTATTTTAGAACTCAGCCAGAACCACAGGACCAAGAGGAGACCATTATGATCCAACCAGTAATGATTCCCATCCCCTCCGCTCAATTTCACACCCACATGCCAATACAAGTCCAACCTATGCATCCGATGGAGGCTATGCGCCCACCGATGCCAAACCCAATGTTGATGCCTCATCATTCTCAGCAACCCATGCAGCAACAGCCACAGAGCCAGTTGCCGCCAAACCAAATTCTTCACCAAATTGCTCAGCAAATTATTACCCAGAAATTGCAGCAAGAAGCTCAAGAAGAAATACAGAACAATGAACTGAAACAAGAACAACCGACGCCATTACATCGCATTGAATTGCAACGTGGATTGGGAGTCGCCCGTCTGCCAATTCCAGAGGAAGTCCTTACCCAAATCAATCGTCTTCCAAACAGAGATGTGATTGTTGCTGTATCCCACCAGGATATGTCCGATGAGGCTGAGCAGCCAGATGTTAGAGTTGTACAACACCAACGTCAAGGTGCTCAAGGTATTACTGGAAGGCAATCCTACGCTAGAGGTTTACCAGTTGATATTCCTGTCCCCATGATGCAGCAGGAAGCTGATGAACATGAGCCACAAGCACAAGCTACTGAAGAACAACGACCACACTGTAAGTTTAATATTTTCTCCATCATATTTCCCTACTTATAATTTTTCTTTGTTCTCAATAGTTGTACATCCAAGATCAATCCGATCGGTTGATGACTTATTACCCAAAAGTCAGAAACGTGTGAAACGTTGCAACTGCGACTGCGCTTGTTAAGTATTGCACATGTTTGTAAATTTGGACAATTTACCAATATTAAGAATACTTATGTATTAAAAGCAATACTTTCCTAAAAATATTATTGTAAATAAGAAAGAATTTTTGGTTTAAGGTAAAATTTCTTGATTCAAACGGTAATTATAAATGGAAACATAATTCATGCGAAATTTGTCCTGTTTAAATTTGTGATAGTTTGGTTTTGTAGAACGTTGTTTTTATTTTTATAAAAGATTAAAGCTATCCATTTTACCACATCTAATAAACTATGATTTGAACTGTATCTAATTGTTGTATTAAATTAATTAATGAAAGTTGGGTATTATTAAAATGTTTACATCGTATATTATTTTTCTCTTATTATTGCTTTATTTGCTTTTCTAATTATATCAAATACATCCTATGTTCCTGCTTCAGCAATCAGCCTGGTAGGTTAGTGATATAGGGCTAGGTGTATTGACCTAGATTAAATTTTAGTACAAGATAAAGAATTTCAATAAAATAAACTGATTTAAAATCAAGTTGACTATTATTAAGAAGTTGTATTGTGTTATTGTGTTTAGTAATAAGTAATAATGCAAATCACTACAGGAAATATTTGGCGGATTATCCCACTTTGCATCTTGTGCAAAACTTTAAAGTTTATGTGTTGTACAATAACACATACAATAAAAATAACACTAGAGAGGTAAATCTGTTGATATATAAGAGTAAATGCAATGTGTCTATGGGTGATGACCAGGTTCAAAACTTGCGTGTTTATATCGAATTGTCCAGCTAAATAAAGACGTGCCATACCTTTTACCAAATTCCTATGCTTTTAACGCACGCACTATCAAGGAATAGTCTGAAATTTGTTGAATCACAACAACCAAGAATATTTATTTAAAAATTAGGATATCACATTAAAGTATGCTACCATATTGAAGCAAAGGCATCGCGTATTGAAATCATATTCTTTTGAAAATAGAGAATAGTCCTGCCCATCTTATACACTACTAATGCAATACACTACTTCAATGCACTATCAAATTGAAAGTGGGATATATCAGGAAGATTTGAAATAGCTACATATAATTTTTTTTTGAATCTATCGATGACTATCTTTAATGACGATCTATTTTGCAGTCTTCTTAGATGGGCACTAGAACCTGCATGATGCAGACTCAGTCTGGGTTCAACAAGTCTCGATGGAATATTCCATAGTAACATGGAACTAAAAATGTAAACAAACAAGCGGGCACTGAGGTGTTGTTGTTCAAGTCGCTGCAGACCTATTCCAATGCGTATAAGATATTGGACACGTGGGATGCTCCAGTAAGATTGAGGAGAGATGGATATTTACATTATTCATTGGTTGGTCACCGTTGCTGGATTAGATTAGAATTTTGCACGCCTAGAACCTCTTAGATTTAGTTAGGCTTCTAACGCCCCACTATATATTACAGCCTTTCTGCAGCGTTTTAGCGCACAAACTCTCGAGAAATAGTCTGAGATTGGTAGAAGGTTCTGCCCATTTTGTATCTTAGATCTTAATCTAGAATGGAATATTCTCATAAACTAACGTAGTACACTGTCTTGATGCACCACGAGTATATGTAAATAGAAAGTGGGATGAGCCAAGAAGATTAAAAGTAGCTACATGCAATAAATATTTACTCTAAACCTACCTATGACTACCTCTTTGAATTTCTATATTCTGAATACTTCAGTGAACATTGCAGACTTCCTAGACTGGTACTAGAACTGTTGCGACATTTCAATGTAACGTGGGCACAAAGAACAGCACAATGCAGAGCTTCTTTTGAGGAATATAGCGAAAGTATAAACGATGGATCTAATATCTTACTTTCGTTCGCAATTTTTTCTGGACATGCATCCACTATATAAATATAGCACTATGGTAAATATTGAGAATAACAGATTCCATGTTGCTATTAGTCCCACCAATTCCATTCCTAGTCCCATTCTGTTTTCGCGAATGCGCGATGCCAATGGTTGTTATAATATGGTTTCATCATATTTTCCCATAGCATTGAATACTGATCAGGATTACATCACCATATAATAGATATTTTATTTTATTATTTTTACCGCTTGTTACTATAATTGACACTACTCGTTTAAATGTCACTGTATTTTACATAATTATAATTGATATTTTGTTTATTGGTTTATAATTTTGTTTATCTATTTATCAATATTATGTTATACAAGATGAAATGAGAAATCATTAAACTAGAACATGTAAAAAGTGAATATATTATTGACCCCAGAAATTATTCTATGTTTCAGCAAAAAATCTTCTTCTCCATTTAAGTAACAATTGTAATATTTTATGCTACAAATATCTTCATTGTATATCTATTCTGATATAACAAATGCAATGAGATGGTTCGAGAACGGCAGCCTTAAAACTCCACGAGCAGGTAGGTACTGGAGAAATGGATCACATCTGGGTGAAACAAAGTGCATATTATATGTTGTATTTTGTGCAGGAATAGGCCCGCATAATGTAAGAGAAGCAGTTGTGGCCAGCGCGAGTATTCAGGTAACACATGTATCTTGAGAAATGCATGGTTTGTTATTGTTTATATTTCGCGTTGCACATGCGATGCGTTTCACACCAGAAAACTTTCTAGCACTTACCAGTTACGCAGCGGTCGTCGGAAAATGCACGCGGTTCTCTTGTTTTTAATTAAGAATGTGTCTATTTAACAATCATGACAAAATTTATTTCTGTTGTAATGTTTTCTGGGCGTGCAATAACTAGTGAATGATGGAAATAATATTTAGTGCAATGCAAGTAGAAAGTTTTTATTATCAATGATCACCATCAAGTGTGACAAAGGATTCATAAACATAGTCCACAAGTAAAACTCAATCATCGTTGGATTATTGAAGCACAGTGATGATAATTTATTTCACATTCGTTAGTTTTAAAATTGTCCCGACTTACATACCCTCAGACCGCAAGACATATTACAATTCGGAACGTTCTGCAGCGTAATGTCAAAATGCAAGGAGTTATCTTAATTGAATTAAGATTAAAACAATAGAAGTTTAATTTTTCTATGTTTAATGTGTCATCATTCGTTATAATTGATTGATTTACTGAAAAGACAAATTCTTATTGTTGTCCGATTGATTTTCTACATTAAAACCTCCGGATATAAAATAAATACTAGCTAATTAAATTCTCTATCGACTGCCACGTAATTTTAGTAGTTGTCAGCGTCAATATTACAATTTGATTTTTGTTATTTCCCATTCTGAATCCTTTTGTCATTAATGTTAAATATTATAGTTGTTTTCAAATTAATAAAGTTAAATTTAAATGGACTTGCAATCTGTTTATATTGGATACTTATATTGTATGGCATATTATAATATATTTATTATAATTATATATAGCCCAAATCTCTGTCGCATTGTAATGACCTGGAGTGGTGCGTTGGGTATGCGCACGCCTCTGGTTGCGTAGTTGCTGGGTTCGATCCCCGGCAGCTGGCCCATTTTCAAGAAAATGGAAATAATTCCAAGTTACATTGAGCTTATGGAAGTTCCATAAGAGCAATTGAAATTCAAATGGATAGTAAAATGGGTTGCCTACAGTTAAAAAAGACTTAGAAAAATTCACGGATTCTATATTTCAATAGGCACGCACATTGTACTAGTATAAAAGCATGCGGGAATAGTAAGTCCTAAAAATAATCAAAGTCCCCCGGATAAATAAAATAATAAAATAAATAAAAAGTACAGAGCCTCCCCGAGAAAAGGGGA
>JAODGC010019645.1:90789-101287 GCA_027574925.1 Ecitoglossa quadriceps | reverse complement strand
CCACAACAAAAGTTCAAGAATTAACTAACTTTCTGTGCTGTAATTACGTGATTCAATGAAATGGACTCGAAAAAAAAATCCTCCATAGCAGAGAAGAACCCCAAAACTAAATAAACAATGTGAAATTGTTTGTTGCTGCACTATTAGTACAGAATCTTCATCTTCTACGAACGCATCTGAATTGCAAGCCGAACTAAAATGGTAACCCTATTCCAACCCAACAGTTTGTTTGCCTTGGTATTATGGTACATGCCTAACGTATGATTTCAAATTGCCGCATACTCTGCGATCTAATACAAAGCAGTTCATTCATTTATTTGCATACAATAGACAAAAACTGCCAGTGTGATACTAATACACCAACGAATAACAAAACCTGCTCCATTTAGCATTATTATTAAGCGGGTGATTGTATTGGAACCCGTGATTGGATAACAAACCTCTGACTAATTTCATCACCAATGGCTTTATTCCTATTTTTTACCTTTTGAACATTCCCAAACAAAAAGTTCAAAACAATCCATTCTTTGCTTATGGTCCGGTCCATCAACCATATATTTTTATAAAATAGCATAGACATTTTCCAATGTAAAATAACATGCCGTAATTATAATTGCATCCAATCCACCCAGTTGGAATTTAACTAAATAGTTTTAATACAATAAACAAGCGCACTATCAACGAGTTAAACAAACGAGAATTTGCCTCTAATACGAAGAGAGACCTAGATCCAATGAGATTTAATGCGATCTAATAAGATTTAATCACAAACAGAAACCTGCCTCCACAGTCCCCAAGACTCTTGCACTTTCCATGAAAACATCCAAATGTAATTGAAGAGATTAACACAATGATGCTAAGAATGGCTGCATCTTCTAAATAAGCTTTTCAATTAAGTCCACAGCTACTTAAAGCAATTCAGAGCATAAACACAAGTCCTCTGTCCTTACCAACACTTGATTGCGCAATGCCTGGAGTAGTTGTGTGGTTTGACAAATCAGTTGAGTACCCACATAATTAACTAATTATCAGTCTATGCGTCAATGTTGATATGTAATTGCCATTTAATTAATGTACGAGTTATACCTATGGGTAGGCGAATGTAATGTTGGCATGAATAATAATGGCAACTTCTCGAAGGTCAGATTACAAACGATAGAAACATTCTGGAGTTATGTTAGTTGGTTGCCACGTGCTAGAGTGTCAATTTTAGAATCGTCATGATGGCATATCTAAAAAAAAACAAGGTGAACAATTGGGGTAGTTAGTAAGTACATCATTCCAGCGATAAGTCATAAGAGCTTCAAGTTATTTTAAAACATCAAACATTGGAATGGAGTAACAAGTTTTAAAAGCAGAACATGAGCATAGTTTCCTCATATTTGAAACAATACGTTAACAATGTTAACGCTACCAAGTGTATGTAAAACTAGGAGGAAGAAAAAAAGATAAGCTACCTTGTTTGTTAGCAAAAGTTCACTGTCCGCCAGCTTCCTTTCACGCTCGGTTCCACAACGTGGTTGACTCGGCTGGTGCGTCTCAGGTCGCACCTTCTTCGGGTGTTGTTGATCAACTTTAGCTACGCTGGTATGGTTTAGTTCCTTTGTTTCTTGCACGCTGCACTCTAGAAGCTTCAGCTGATGCTGCACACACAATCATCTCTACACACCATGTTAACTTGTTCACACCTCATTCGGTCCATTCAAAATGGCTGCACACCTCATGTCATGAGTTACTATACGGTCTGATTGAATCCACGGATGCATTCGTTAGGAGAGCTGATTAAAAATTGTAAACCAGCACGCGTCACACACGACTCTCGGCCAGACACTACCACAACTCGTCTACGACGTCTACTCCTTGGCGTGCCGAGTCGACCGACCGGTCCCCACGAGTGGGAAAGTGGTAGAATAGACCTGCACACAGCGTGTCCCCAACTCCGTACGCGGTGTAAAATTAAACGCTGTACGCTCTATTTTCTAGCCGATCGCTCTCGCCGCAATCTCGCTGTGATTATGATCAGTGTGCACAAGGTCCAGACTATACCAGATCTATCGTTGCTGCCTGGCGAATACATAGGTGTGCGTGACTATCTGGTAGCACACCTCCACCTTGACGTAGGCTTGGTAATGATGTGATTCAACGTTGCGCCCACGCGAGCATAGAGCTTGGTCGCGATGCTAGAACTGTGGAATTTTTTAGGATCCTCTCCATTGCACACGGCAGAACACGGCCGGGGGGGACTTAGGTTCATGGCTACCAGCTTGTTTGCACAAACCGTGACCATCGCAGCACACCGGAGCGACAGCCAATGATCCACGGTTATTCCAAGCGTTTATTATTCTGACGGAATACACACGAAACAAAGAAACATCGTATTGCGATGCTGAATTTACTATTGATAGAGTAAAAACAATGCACTTCTTGGAGATGCCCGAGGTGCCATACCCACATTTGTTGGATGTTTTATCAAGGGAGTATAAATGCGGTAAATCATTTCTTTTCGTTAGTAAATCTTTGCGATATCAACAAGAACATTGAAAATAAGATAATTCACCACATTTCACACCCGCATGTCCTGCTAAACGTGTTGATTTATCAATGACATTAGGTAATGTTTTGTTAGAAAATGTTGGCATATTTCCACGACTTCTTGTTGTGGTAAGATAGCCTTCTTAGTCAGTTGAATGCTCTCGTAAATTTAATAATTGTTATTTTTTACTACTCATAAATTTCCGATTTTTTGCTTCTGCAGCTAGTTGAGTTCCAAGTCCAGCCATCGTTACCCCCCGCCGCGTTGCTTCCTTTAAATCTACTATGTGCACTACTTGCTGGCTCTTTTTCTATCATCCTCCTCGCCATTTTAGGGTTTATCCTGCATCTTTTTGTGCAATAAAACTTTTTATGCATCTCCAGTGTATCATACGCATCTAGCCAATGAGCCAGAAGCGCAGAGTGCTGAGATTGTCCAACGTAAAACACTCAACGTACTGAAAAATCTCGAAAAACATTCAATGTGTAGGGTTGATGATTCCTAGCACCGCCACAATTTACTCCTGCATTAGACAGACGTAGCATGAGTATCCCCTGCATGTGAATATCTCACATATTCAGATTTCCAGCACGAGCCGACTAGTAAGATGTAAAATCGACTAAAGACCAAAGAATTGCTGCAAGGAAACTCGAAGGCTTTCATGGGAAAAAAAATGTACTGAAGGCTGGAACAAACTTGGCAAGCGGTTGGGCCATTATGCGCAAGCAAAACGACATCGCAAGAGACGCACAAGGAAAACAGCGTGAATTATGGTGGTATTTCGGCAATGCGATTTCTCACCGACCCGCGGGCGCAATCTTATCGCGGATGAGAGCGCGGGAGCCGTCGGATTCCATGAATGCGGTCACAGCGTAAATTCGCGCGTGCGAAGACATAAAATTCGCACTCAAACGGGAATGTGCTTGATGCAGCATTCAAGCGAGATACACACGTCCTAAAACTTTAATTTTATCATTCGGGAAAATGCGATTTGATGCGCAAATGCACTTAATCCACATGCAACTTGTTTTGTAGAGTTGGCGCAATTTGAGAAGTGTTGGAATAGAAGGAAGACATACTTTCATCTCAGTGAAGTTATCATTTTTACCCATTGGGTTATAAGAGATTGCACTGGCATGATAATAACTACAATTTGTAACTGTTGACGACTTAAACTTTGCACTAGATCAACGACATTATTTTATGGTCTTTTGGCTAAGGTGTAGGTGTTTCAGTCAGCTCACTTGTAATTGCATCTACGAAAGCAATTGTCATCTTGATATTACGTTTTTACAAATTACTCCAAAAGCGTATTTAAAAAAAATCGTACTCAAAGACTAAAAAATAATACAACGATCTGATTGGTTGGAGTAACTTATTATATTTTATATGAAGATTTTCATCATCACAAAGGCACTCCCTGGCAAAGCGTCCAGCCTCTAATAATGATTCATTCAAGCGCATCTCTCTTTACAATTGTGATTTCTCACCTTCCTGGATTTCCTGGAAGTTTAAAATGTAGCAAGTAACAAATGGCAAAGATTGTGGTTCGTTTTCTGCATTGATGAGGTTTATTTGCCTATGTGTAATGTTGTATTAATATGCTACTAAGGATAAACTAATAATAAATAAGATATTTATTTATTAAAAAAAAGAAAGAAACTTAAATCGGAACGCGTATGTTGGAAGCTTGTGGGTCATAGGCGAACTGTGCTTTTGATTCTAAATGACAACAACATGAGAACCCTACGACACTTTTGCTGGGATAATCATCCAACCTGACAAATACATTCTTTGTTTCACCTAAAGACATTATACACGATACATTTTCTCATTGAGGGTTCATGATGAGGTTTTTTTCCCTGCTTGGCTACCCATCTCCTCACCGCCAGGCTCTAATAATATAAGTTGGTGAGATTTCTAAGCTGAATTGAGAATGAGGAGAAACGGATTTTAAAATCTGGCTGAAATTGAAATCAAGACTGAATTTTGTTTTGCACAGATGTAATCACATATTTACCATCATATTTGTCAATATTTTAATCTACTAATAATAATAGGGTTTGCTGTAATCGTCCCATCTCCGAGAAGTATTCCTACTCTACTTTTAGGTTTTAAATCCGTTTTATTACCCGGAATTAACCCTGTATACCCATCATTTTCATGGTAAGCATTACTGGCCGCTCAGTAGCTGTGGTTTGTCCCACAAACCTCCCAACGGAGGTCTTGGAGCGATCCATGTTTATCTAATGTACTTTGTATACTTCTTAGGAAAACATAGGCATTTTCTGTATTAATTAGAAAATTCAAATATTTGACATTGATAATTAAAATCTGTAGCAAATTTTGAAACAACAAATTGAAATTAACCTGAATAAAAAATATTGTCTCATCTCCAAGGAATAATTACGTCCCCTGCTTGTATAAACCATACACCTAATTTCTAAAGCTTCAGGTGTATTATTTTTAATGATGTATGATTTTTTTGCTTCTTTGTTAAACTCCTGCAGTGCTTTGGGAAAATCCTCTCAAATATTCTTGCTACTTGCACGTGTGCAGCGAACGCCAACACTTTTTATTTATTCGGGTGTAGTCTAACAAGCTAAGAAAAACCAACGATGCACGGAAATGCAAGTTAATTAAATTTGCAACATTAATGGCGTAATTACGTTCCGAGGTGTAGATAGCATTCATTGCAACGCCGTGCCATTTCCATATCAAACGAAACTTCATTAATTAACTAAACACCAAGACGGTTGTATCAGAAAACATGATGAAAACTAATTACACCACGTAGTATTCCAGCAGTGCGTCAAATGTAATTGCAAAGTGAGCAATTATTGATTGACCTCTAATGCTGCTGATGTCAATCATCCAGACAAGATTACATGCAGTTGATTACATATGCATAAGCATCTGTAAGCAGGGTGTTCGCAAAGCAAATTACATGTTGCCGTTAGATATGCGTCTGAACTATTTTCATGGGCATCAACGGGCCCTGCTATTATCGCTAGCATCGCTATATTACAATGGCATTAATTAATGCATGTTACAGATTGTGCATTATGTACTATACGGGAAGCTATTATGTTGGGATAACAATAACTGGGGCACAAAACGGCAGGTGGATGTATCCTGTTCATTCGCCGGTTGTTGACCATGCTGCTCTTTGGTCCTAAAATGCGTTGAATCAATGCGATGAGCATCGTGTTCAAAGTAAACAATGCAAATCGAACATGATCAGGAGCAATGACATTGTTTAACTATCATGACGTGAACGTGTGTTTGGCTTAGAGATAAATATTTCATATTTGGGATAAGCACATTTATTTAGAACTTGTAATAAATAATATTTGATGGTCGGATATCAAGAATGATCAGATGTTGATTGATATATATGTTGTATTTTCTGTCATTCTCAGTAATAATTAAAATTAGTAAATTTACATCTCGTTTAAAAGCAGCATAAAACATGTTTCTTTTTATTACTCTCAAATGCATTTTGTATTGGTTGAAATTAATGATCTGGTGAAATATTGTGGTTTTGTATTAGCAACAATTATTTCTTTTTTTGTTTGCTTCAATTTTGTTTCGTTATCTGTATGGTATAGCTTAAGTGTATGCGTATGGTTGGTTGCCTAGTTATTCAAAATTATAGCATTTTATAAATTTCCCTTACAATTTCTGACACCTGCAGGGGTATTTCTAAAATGAACTATTTTAACTATTACCATTCCAAATGGAACAAATTGTGCTTGGAAGAATTTAAGATAATTAGTAAAAATGTTTGCTAAACTCTAATATCACTTGAATAAATTTTTATCTAAATTCTATAATAAAACCTATCCATGGCTGAAAAACATAGAGAACGTGAACTGAACTTCAAACCACAATAAAATGACCGGACATTGACAGTACTCGAATTATAATATTCCAACTATCATTTGTACTTCACTTCCCGACAAATGCTTAACTTCTTTGTTTCATCATAACCAACAACTTGAGTTTCCTGAATCAAATGTTATAAGTTTAACTGTATTCTACATAAAATACTCTGCATTCCTCCAAGAATTTCATTCAACACTAACACAGTCGCTGCATTAGAACCAAATAAAATCAGTAATAAAACAAAAAATATTTTCATAGTGGACCATGACATTCATAGCCGCAATGTCACAAAGTATGAATAATGGTTGTGCATTTGTCATGCCAACGAAATGTTCATTACTAAATCTGCTCTGACTAAGTGAAATTAAATTCCCAACTCACCTAGAAGTTTCCAAGACGCAGCTTTAATTCTCAGACACTTCTAGATGATGTTGCTGCCAATGTTGCAATTCGGTGTCTTCGACTCTATTTTGTACTTGCACAACCGATGCAATTGCAGATATGCCCAGGATGGTTGGCACTCAAGTCCGGACTCGATTGATGCCGCGAGTGTTATGAACGATTGCGTGAACACAATCGGTGGTAAAACAATAGCCCAATATAGGTATTGTGAGTAGATAAAAAATTTAGCTTACGCTGGAAAATTGAAGGGCATATAGATGGTATTAATTCCAAAGTAGCATTGGTATCTTGGCAGTAAATTGGTGTATGACGTGACCTAACAACTAGCAGCTTTAATTAATCCCTTCTAGAAAATACAAATCAATACAAATTAAATGTTTACTCGTTATTGGGTCACGAAATGTCTGATATTCATTGTATAGACGGGTCCCAGACAATAATAACCTAAACATCACCAATAACATTGAATTTGCTAATTTAATAATCCAACTAGAAACACCCTGGAGTACCTGGACCTACCCATACAAATCCAAAACAACATCACTCACTGATTACACATCACAACTTCAATCATACAGAACAAAAATTTGCTCCCAATTTACATTCCACACCAACAAGAACAAATTGCAACAAAATGATAAAATCAGTAATAGAAATCAATTAAAAGAAACCGCAGTCAAAACAGACAGACCCAAAAACACACCAACCTATCAACCTCAACCAAATTCGTAACCTTCATATATACGGACAACAACATCCATTACCAAAATCATCCGAAAATTATACTACAATATACTCCAGTGTGAATGACTTAAACATCTGAAGATGGCAAGATGCCGAAAATGTTACTATAGCATGAAATATTCAGAAAATGTCAAAGTAAGCACAAGCAGACCAATAGAAATACTATATTATTTACCAAAATTGATTCTTCTTGTTGTAATTGAAATTCAACATACTACACGCAACAGACAGTCAATATTGAAGCCTTAGATTATAACAACATGGGTTAATATCCATATTGAATACGTTTGCTTTTTCAATATTCAATATGGAAATCATTACTGAAACCATATTTGCATTTTAATCTGTATTCGCGCCAAAAAATGGAATTGAAAGGAAATATATTTGTGGTAGTGTTAATCGTGGTCAAGTACGGCGCTGGTACTGACTTTGGTGTATTAACGAATCGATTTCTGCTGCAAACATCCTGTATGCCAAATGTCCAAAGTGCCCTTCATCCGCTTTGATCTAAATTTAGGCATTCAGCGCATTTAATGCGCTAGCAAATATAATTAAATTCAACATGTGCCAAATCCACGTGATTTAATTAAAAACAAACCTTAGTTAATTGCAGCATAATAAAAAGCATTTTTCACATTTTCCACGAGAACGTTCGTCACATATTCTGGGCAACTGTGTAACTTTATTTGCCCGTCACTGAGAACAAGTGCAAATTTAGGTCAACAATATACAAGCGCAAATGATTTGCACAAGTGGATTTGTGATAAACTTTTATATCATCATCATTCCTAGTCTCTTTTGTAGCCCAAGCGTCAGGTGTAGGGTTAGATTAGGTTAAGTGTAGGGTTTATTGGTATCTGATTGTGAGCGTGTACCGATGCCAGTCTAGACCGATACCGTACTCGACGTCCCATAGGCCCAAACACAGACCAAGTGTAATACCAAGGTAGTTCTGGTAAAATAATTACAATTAAGATATACAATATAAACCTGATAAAGCACGAAGCACAAAACCCATTTGCTTTATGAATAAAGAGTCATGTTATATTTAGTGCAAAGGTGAGCAACCTTCAGAATCAACGACCTAATTGAAATTTTTAAATATTTTGGGCGGGCCGTACCTAACCTAACTCTTATTAATATTTAATAATAAAATTTTACAGTATTATTGCACTCACGCTGTTTATGGAACACAAAAATTGCTAAACTTTCAAGTCAGCAATTACAAGAGCAAACACAACAAGCCCAGACGCGGCGCGTGCATGTTTGAACAAGTCGCCGACATGTGAGTAACTCGTCACAAAATATTGTTACGGATTAGCGTGCACTACCATTCTATTATAATTAATTTTGGAACTGTATTGATGAGAGCCGATAAAAGAATTTGTAAAATGCTTGGTCATGTACACATATGTAACGGCCGCGGGCCGCGTAATGCCTGATTTAATGCATTTAATATAACTTTACTTTGACATTTACTTACCTCCTTCAGTATGTCTAAGGTTAATAATAGTGTTCGTTAATTTATATTGTTTGTGATGAGTGGTGAGGGTATTGTCAGTTAATTCTTTATGGGAGAAAAGGTATTTTGAGATTAAAGGTTATTAGGTATAGGAGTAGGAGGACTGTTTGAATGTAGCATTGTGTATATCCTTTCAGGAGTTTTCGATTTTATAATTTGTTTGCATATTTGGATATGTTATGTAAAGATATTTGTTGCCGGATTTGAATATTGTTAAAGTTGTGTTACTTTGGTTGCCTATGTGTGAATGGTGGCTTAATTTAGTTGCCTGTGTTTGAATGTTCTATTAGCAAAAAATATTGTGGAGTCAATGAACGAGTGCATTTTGAAGCATATTGAAGAAGGTAACACGCCAAAAATATTGATGAATATTACCAAAATACTAAATGCCAAATTGAGGTTACCTTGTCACAAGGAACATCAGACATTTCGTGATTATTGAATAAATCGACGAATATCTAATGTCACGTTTTGTGATTATGCGAATACTTTATTTGTAAGTGTTACCTAAATATTCCCAGTTATCAGTAGTCAATATCAACAGCCCCCTCAAACGCAACAAATTAAATAAAGCATCCAGGCATAATATTTGTGAATATTTCTGGGAGAATGAATACAATTGCGCATCGTGGCGCTGACGTCGGCGTCACGCACTGCTCCAAGTGCTGTAGTCGCGCACGCCAATCAATTTAATCGACGCTTGCGCCCTACCGATGTCCTTCTAACCTCACAATCTGCGTCCCGTCTGTTTACGTCTTCGCGGTGCACCCTTCTAGCCCTCTCTAGTTGTACTAATTAATCCCAATTAGAACTACAGATATATTTACACTGTATCTGAATTCATCTACACAAATCTGGACGAACTCAGTGAAAAATAACAACTTCACCACGACGATCCTAGCGAAGTAGGTTTACTCACGTTCTCAAATGTTATCCTTGATGTCACAATTTGCCATGAGGATTGTCACGGAAACATACACACGATCGCAAGGCACTACGGAAAGTAACTGTCAACTATCACACTCTAAATGGGGAAGATTTGGTAATGTTGTTTTGTTTGGGTGGTGACATCGGTAAACGGCGTTCGGTAGTCGACGTCGCGGCGCCCGCTTTGCTTGATTTGCAGGTTGTGCGGGTAACGTGCGCGTTTGCGAGGGGCACGAAGAGTGCGCGCCGCCAGGAGCGCACAGGAGGCAACAGGAGCGAGCAGGAGCACGAATCTACCGGCATACTACTACCAAAAACCTGATACGTTGCATGCATACACGGCGGCGACGAGAAACGATCAACGACCAACAATGCTCAGAAATTGCGTGCTAACTTGGTTCTTTGCGATTTGGCACGACACATTCACGAGCAACTGTCGATCCTGAGACAGTCAAATGTTCCAATTGATTATTTCCAGCTGA
>JAODGC010019645.1:47617-90689 GCA_027574925.1 Ecitoglossa quadriceps | reverse complement strand
TAATATTCATTATGATCATATTAGTTTACTTTAAAACTTACTAATTATTATTATTCTTCCGCTTGTTACCTTCTTTAGTATGGTATTTGCTTGTTAATCTAGTTTTGGTCGCTGATTGATTTAGCCATAAAAGGAAAAGATGTAAATTGAAAAACACAAAACCCCTTAATAATCACACCCAATATCAATTCCAAATAATCCCCTACCACTAATCTTCTTATCATCAAAATACCTATCCTCGACAAAAGATCAGCCTACGACCCCTACCCCTAACCAACATATTACTAACTAACACAATGCCATACTAAAGAGGGCAAACAACCGAAAAGGTTCTATGATAAATAATTAACAATTATTAAGGTACAATGCTATGAACCTAATGAATATTATATGAAGTGAAGAAATGGCAAATATATAGTCTACTTAGTGGGTATTACCCTTCTTTGGGCTTTAAATCCTTTTTACTAGTATCGTTAGCTCTTCATCCCTAATAAGTTACCTGATGGCTTCGTTGAACATCTTCCTGTTGTGGAATTAGGAACTGTAATCAGGTTACCACCGCAGTGGAATATGTCACCATAGACAGTATGTTTCTCGAACCAAGATTTATCAGCAGTTTGAAATCATCAAATGATCGCAACGCCAACGTCAAATTCACAAACGTTGCGTTGCCAACAGCAATACGTGAATCTGCCACGTTGACATGTTTTCAGCCATCTAGTCACACATTTTCAATTCACCGCCAGGACACTCTTCTATCAACACACATTCCAACGTGAGTATCAAATTGAAATGCAACTTGAACATACCTCATATCAATTCCGACGTTGCTAGAATCCCAAGCTATCGGCAACGTAGCTACGCAGCAAAATCATACAGTGGTAAGTGGATAAATAAAGTGAAGTAGAGTAGTAATAACCTGAAGCAGTTTTCTCTGGTCCCACAAAGTCAGTAATCACCTATAAAAGCGATAGCAAAACGTATAAGTTGTTTATTCCCAAACATATGCACTTACTGTGTTAAACTCGTACTGTTTTACAAGCACTCATTGGTGCATGCTTATCCAGTTGTGCATAACGCGATAATTAGTAAACTTTACAGTGTAGCATATGGGCCGAGAATTAAGGTGGTGATCGTCAAGTTTGTGAGTTAAAAATCGTTACTGTCATGGCTAGCACGTTCAGAAATAACATTCGATACACATTAGGACGTAAATCGGTTGGACTAATACAACATGTGTGGCATTGTTTTGCTGGCGCTGCAAGTAGAGGATTCAACTCAACTGTAATAAATGACATGCAAACAACAAAGATGCGACATCTGACGGAGGAATTGCTTGATACAGGTATGAAGCAATAACCCTTTGCTAAGTATAATTTTGTAGGTATAAACTAAATAAGTGCTTGTGTAATTTTTTTTATCTGTACAATTTTCTTATCATCGAATTATGTGTATAAAACTCACTAACCCTCGGTAGACGAACAGATAAAAAATATTTGTGATATATTAGAAAAGTTGTCTGTATATTATTTCTAGCAGTATAGTATTTTGTTTAGAGAAATTTCGTTAATAGAAATATAATTTATATAGGGTACTTTACAAATTTATAATTATAAGTGTAATTAGTATGTATAGTTACAGTTATTCCATTTTACAACTCACAAATGCAACATAACGACAACTCGTAAATGCTAGATTTTACGGCAGAAAGTGTAATTGAATTCCTTGGATAACACTGCATCACATTATAGTAGGAACAAAACACATTTATAATGAGTTTTAGGTAATGCTATACACTGGGGCTTTCATTCGGACGAGTACAGGTTAGGAATGTGAGCTCAGATACTGACTGAAACAGTGAATGACGACAGAACCAACAACTATAACAAGCAGAAATAAATACATTTTATATACAGACTTGTAAAGGCTATATCACGTTCAAAATATATTGAAACAAATGAGATTCATTGATCCTAGATACTAATATTTGTAGTGTTGGGTGATAGGCACACCCAACAACGCTTTATAAAAATACTGAGCTTCGAATTCATATATTATATTTCTGGATCAACTTATAACCGCTTTGGTAGTAACATTCGCTTACGAGTCAGCAGATAGCGAGTTCAATTCCTGCTAACATCTCTGTTGGGAGCGTTGTAGTTAGAACTGAGGGGAGGGTTGTATACCTACCGAGCGAAACGGTGCTGCTACCAGGCGCCCAGTGGTAGAAGGTCGAATACGGTGTCGATTTATGACTAGAGTTGGTAACAGTGCGCTCACGCCCGGCACATGAGTACGAAAGAAGTAAGAATAATGATAATCCATTAAGATAAGTTTATTTTGATACTATTTGGCTTGCGTGACAACGTTTCGGTATGTTGCCTTGTTTAGTTTTTCAGATTAAGCTAGTGTTCCTTAATTTATATTATTAGTGCTCTGCCGGTTATCTTTTGTCTGTGGAGAGGTTATGTGCAGATTAAAGGATTAAAGCAAGTTATTAGGTGTCAGTGTATGAGGATTTTTGGAAAGTGGCATCGAGGAAGTTTATAATTATGCATTATGGCAAGATATTTGTTGCTGGATTTGAATATTTTATTAGGTAGGTAATGAAGAATGAGTAGTAAATGTAGGACATGCATGTGTTCTTTGTATTTTATTTCCAAGTTGTGTTTGTGCCTACATCACATTGTTTTTATATTTAACTACTATCAATCCTATACAGCTAGATATAAATCAAATCACATGTCCACATCGAGTCAAATATTTGACTAAACACAAATAATATTGTTCATGCATTGTTTAAGCTAATTCCTGCTTTAGTCATTGGGTTAGGTTGTAAAGTAAAAATGTTATTGGTGGAGTAAAACAAACTTGGTTTCCTCTCAAATTATAGATGTGTTCTCCCAGTGAGACGCTAGGATAGATGGTTATCAAGGAAATATGTATAGTTTTAATGTGCTCCCAGATTATTCCTGTTTTATCACAATCTACAATAAGGCCGGGAATCAACGCATCTAATATAGCCGCCGCGCCGTTATATAAAATGAAGATAAACGCAAGCTAGGATACACAGGATTCCCAAACCGCTCGCCGTGGCGTACGCTGTGGTAGCACTAACTTCACGAGCGTGTTCTTCATCATCTTCCTGTATCCAACGTTACGAATGTGACTCGAGGCCACGTATTAATAACGTTGTAAAATTGTATAAAGTTAAAAGCGACATAAATCAACTGCCTTCCTGCTTTCCGTCGCCCTGCTGCCGCCTAGCTACGTTTAATCGCTGCAAAAGGTTAATTTTTAATGCAGGTCAGGATGTTCGTGATGATCGAATTACATTCGAATTTTATTCTCCATCTTGCAATACACATAATTGTGATCCGTTCGTAGATTTATTTGTTGTGCGCATTTATTGCATTCTGTTTGTGATGAGTAAGCGTAGCATGTTATGTTTAGGAACGGAAATTATTCCACTGGCAGATGCGAAACGCTTCATGGCGGATTGCATGGTGGCGGTGGGCAGTCCGTGTGATCATGCCGAGGCCCTAGCGGCGGTGCTCGCTGAAGCTGACTACCGGGGACACTACAGTCATGGGATGAATCGCATCGGTAATCAAATTGCATCAAACTGAGCGAAACTTTAACCGAATTATACGACTAACTGCTTTTGGTATATATAATTAAATGCTTGCCAGAATAGATTTCATTGACTTGGAAAACAATTTAAACTTTTCTAATGCATAAAATCCTAGATTTTTAGCAATAATTCTAATTAGTGGATATTCTTAGAAATGTATGTGAATGACGTACAGCGTGGAGTGTGTGATCCCAAAGCAAAACCATGCATACTAAAGGAATCACCAGCAACGGCTTGGGTGGAGGGTAACAATGGAATTGGTGCTGTCGTTGCTAACTTTTGCATGGATATAGCCATCAAAAAGGCTAAAGAGGTAGGAGTGGGTTGGGTAGCGTGCAAAGGTAAGTGCAACTACCGAGCTCCCAATATGCACTTAAATAATTGAATCTTAGGGTCAAACCACTATGGAATTGCTGCCATGTATACCATGCAAGCAATGCGAGTTGGTCTGCTTGGAATGAGTTTTACCAATGCAGCGCCATTTCTTACGCCCACAAGAAGCAAGGAGGTAACGTTGATAACGTGACATTTTAATGCTTCTATTACGGAATTGCCAAAGTTTAGGCCTCATTGGGAACAAACCCAATGTCATTAGCTGCTCCCTCCAATGGTGATCCTTATGTACTAGACATGGCCACAACTGTAGTTGCACTCGGAAAGGTAAAAACATTGACGACTCCTCGTTTCACTGTTTATTAATAATAACCTATTAATTCAAATATGTATTAAGATTGAGATTGAAAGGCGCAAAGGTACGCCAATTCCTCAAGGTTGGGCGCTCGGTCCCTCTGGCAATATAGAAACGGACGCAGAGGTTGCATTCAAGACTGGCCTTTTGATGCCACTCGGTGGTGAGGAACATAACTCCGGATACAAGGGCTTTGGTCTGGGAATGCTTGTTGAAATATTCTGTGGTGTGTTAGGCGGAGCTAATTTTGGGAAGCGAATCCAGAAATGGGGCAATAAGACTGGTAAGTCGCCCAACTTGGGACACAGTTTCGTCGCAATAAATCCAGAATGCTTTGCGCCTGGATTCAATGGTCGAATGGAGGACTTGATTGATATGATGAGGCAACTACAGCCAGTAAGATGATTATTATTATTCGATTATATATACACAAGTCCCTAAGGGACCTTTAGGGTTTGCATAATAATAAAATTTACTATATAAATAGGTGGATCCCAACTGTCCAGTGATGGTGCCTGGGGACCCGGAACGTGCCCATATGAAAGCAGTGGATTTAAATGGCGGTGTAAGATACCTACAGGATCAAATGAACACTTGTGCTCATTTGGCAAAAATGCTAAATGTTCAACCACTTCAACATTTAGAAAGTTAAGGGCTGTAATAAAGATCACACTAATACCAGGATAATCTTATTGGTTTATTGAAAATTGTGTTGAGTTATTTCATTTACTTTGAAAAAGATATTTGGGATTATCTGGAATATCCCTTTGATTATTATCATTATATGTTTATAGTTCTAAATCAAAATAGGTTTAAACAAGGCCCTCTGCGAGGTGCACCGCAAACGATTCGTTGATGGGTTTTCTATATATGAGCTTTGCTATTAATCATTATCGAACACAATTTCATGGTGAGCCTTCATAACGTTTATCGCTGGATCGAAATTTGCTATAGAAAACACATTCTAGACTTTTATATTCGCAGAGAGAGTTATAGCAGACAATTAGAATGCCACCAGCGAAATAATTTTTATCGTTTCTAAAACAATAAGCTTCCAATTTTGCGTATTGGTTTGGAAGATGAATAGTATGAGGTTATGTAAATCAAACCCAATATCTGGGTACTGTGGACTCCTGTACCATCTGCGCAATGCAGGAGATAAGTTGCACGTTAAATCTTTAGCAAACAAGTTCAAAGGAGAGTAAACATTTTGCATTTAAATTGTCTGTACAAATCATGTTCAGTCGTGGACTGCTATCGTACCGTAACTCAGTAGATATCCAACGTGTTCTGTGTGGCAGTTCGCAAATATCCAAAGCAATTACAACATACAATCGACTTAATTTTCAATCGATTTATTGGATTCCTTCGCAACGGCGTCCACTTTGCAGGTGAGTCTTCATTATTCGTTTTATTTTGTAATCATTAATGGCATAGATAGCCCCGTAATTCAAATCAAAACACACTACCAGGAATCAACGGGATTACGACTAATGTGCCGGTTGAAGAATGAAGTATTTTAGCTAAATGCGTCATCTCGTGACATCTGTGATTCGAATCTTATACTTCGCAAATATATTCTCAAAGTATTGTAAAAGTTTCTACCACTCCACGTTTTCACTGTTCCTAACTTTTCCAAAAACGATGTACTCGGCGTATTTCCTACTTAACCTTTATCCATTGCTTGACGTGAGTGACTTAGCAACTTGTTTTTATGAGTTTGGTGGAACATTCATTAATTGCACAAGTAGATACATATTGTTATTCCATAGTGTAAATTAATTAACACTGCATTGAATTTATTTTAGAATGAGTGAAGTAGACAAAACACATTATATTCTTCCAAATGACCAACCTGTTGTTTACTTGGAATCTGCAGCAGCTTTCAAGGGACTCACCCATTTGGAACAAGCATATGCCTACCATATGTCTCAGGCATCATGGATAGGAGGCTTGATCACTTTTGTACAAACAAGTCCTGAAGCACCAGAACTTTTTGTTCTGCTTCATAAATTCTTCTCACAAATTAGCCCAAAACAATTAAAGGAAAAAGCACTGGGAGCCAGTATTCCAGAGGATAATGTCACTGCCCTGCTGGTTTATACTGCTGGGGTCTTTGCTAATGCTGGTAATTACAAGGTAAAATGACATTCATAAATTATTACTTGTAGTATCTACTAGTATTTAAGTTTGTATTTTAAGGGCTTTGGTGACAGCAAGTTTATTCCAAATGTTGAGGCATCACAATTAACAAAAATTTTTTCCCTTGCTCCAAACTGGTCTGAATTAGAACCATTGTGGAATAATGTCAAATATATCATTTATGATTTGGATAATGGAAAGAATTGCCTTGGTTTCCCACCTAATGGTTGCAGCACATACATTTCCAAAAATTGTACCCCTGAAGATACAGATAGGGTGCAGAATTGGATGAAGAGTAAAAATATGGGTGCTTATAATACAAGGCTCTTTAAAACAGAGTCCAATGGAAAGCTGAAATATAATATAAGATTGGCAAGTCAATCTACTGGTACTCTGTCAACTGAAGAAGTTGATGGCTTTGTCTATGAAGTCACCAAAGGTGATTACTCTGAGCTTATGGGTAAAATGTCAAAATGTATTGATAATGCAACGGAATTCTGTGCTAATGATACCCAAAAGGAAATGCTAAAATGCTATAGTAAATCATTCCAGGATGGTTCTTTAGATGAGCATAAAAATGGATCAAGGCACTGGGTCAAGGACAAGTCTCCAGCAGTAGAAAACTACATTGGTAAATATAAACCTATGGAGAAGCGATGGAATATGAAATGCGGAAGGAATAAAATGATTTTAGGCTTTATCGAAACATACAGGGATCCAGCAGGTGTTCGTGGAGAGTCTGAGGGATTTGTCGCTGCGGTTAACCGGGAAATGTCTGCTAAATTCACTTCTTTAGTTGAAAATGCAGAGATTTTCTTACAATTGTTGCCTTGGGGCAAAGGATTCGAAAAAGACAAGTTCCTCAGACCTGATTTTACTTCTCTGGATGTGCTCGCCTTTGCTGGTAGTGGAATTCCAGCTGGAATCAACATTCCTAATTGTAAGAAGTATTTTTAATTCTACAATACCCATATAACGAATCATAATTTTAGATGACGACATTCGTCAAACAGAAGGTTTTAAAAACGTATCCCTTGGTAATGTTATTCCGGCGGGTTATCAACAAACCACAATCTCATTTCTGGGTGATATTGATAAGGATTTATTGCAAAAGCACCGCGTTTTGTCATTCGAAATCCAAGTTGGCCTTCATGAACTGCTTGGTCACGGTTCAGGAAAGCTTCTAATGAAAAACAAGGATGGCACCTTCAACTTTGCACCAGATTTACTCAATCCATTGACTAATAAACCAATTCGTAAGTTCTATGAAGATGGGGATACTTACGATTCTGTTTTCGGCCCACTTGGCTCTGCATTTGAAGAATGTCGTGCTGAAGCCGTTGGCCTATTCTTGAGCTTGGAACCCGCCGTTGTGAAAATATTTGGCTACGAAGGTTTAATTGCTGATGATATTGTATATGTCAATTGGTTAAACTTAGTTTGGGCTGGGTTGATGTCTTTGGAAGTATGGGATCCGAAACGCGGGTGGTTACAAGCACACTCGCAGGCGCGTTTTGCAATAATGCGTGTTCTCCTTGAAGCTGGTGTTGTAACAATCACAAAGCCAAGTGATAATGACCTTCTAATCACTTTGGATAGAACTAAGTTAGCTGATTCTGGGCGAAAGGCAATTAAACGATTCCTACTAGAGATGCAAGTATTCAAGGCCACAGCTGATATTGCTGCCGCTAGGGAACTCTTTCAACGTTATTCTGATGTAGAAGAACCCTGGAAATCCTGGAGAGATATTGTCTTGGCACACAAAAAACCCAGGAAGTTATTTGCTCAACCCAACATTTTTGTAGCAAATGATGAATATATTCAGAAGGACTATGTAGCCAGCCCAGAAGGTTTGATTACTTCGTGGTTAGAGAGGTACCCCGAGCCTGAGACATTATATGATGCCTTATTAAATATTAGTAGGAAGGATGCTGTTCACTTTTAGATGTTTCACAAGAATTGTTCCGAAGATAAATACGTAAATCAAAAACATGTTTCATATAAATATTTAGTAACTCGTGAAGCCGTTGTATTGATTGGTTTCATCACTTTCTTACGTCTACAATATACACTAAACCGACCGATGATTTGATCACTTTTGTATAATTATAATAAGAAAGAAATGTATCATTTGCTATCAGCTTCTGCCTTTCAAATTGGGTCAGACTCGGCTTTTAGAAAAAGTCGACTGTACACAAGGTTTGCAAAACAATTGCAAATGTTTATCACAATAACTAATTTCTTAGACGTCTAGTCGCTTAATAATGTTACTTTTTGGCAGTGTCTTCTCTATATAAGTATAATTTACAATAACATTTTCTTTTCCTCATAACACGTGGGATATTTAGAAATGTACGAATTGGAAATTGATGAATTTTAGTAGAATGTGCCTGCCTGACAGACACATCACAAGATCTACAGCAAAGAAAATGTGCACAGATAATGGATAGTTTTAATGTAGTATGTGGAAATAATATTCCTGAGATGATCGGCCAAGGGCCGACGAAAAAGTAAGCTACCAGGTGCGCCCATGAGCTGAATCACGCGAATTTCGTTCATAGCATCATTTCATAATATTTACAGTTTTGTACATGCCAATGAAACTTATCACGTCGGTGGGCAATTCCGTGACTCAGCCTACATTCGCAAAGGAATTGTACAAGTTATATAATTACACAGAAATTTGTTAAACACTACGTGTGCGGACGTGCCCAGGTATACACGCAGCCCTCCTGGCAAGCGGTCACCACACAATCGGGCTGAAAAATCAGCGCCGTGAGCCGTTCATGTGCAATTTTCTTGCAGATGAGCGGCTCCAGGTTATGGCACTCGTTGAGGCGAGGGCAGCCCGGTGTACCCACTAATTGCAATGGGTCAGGCTGCCGTTTGATGTTTGGTTTGGGCGGCGAGAGGCAATCCTCGGGTAATTCCCAAAGGCACAGCTGCGTATCATGCCCTACAGATCCAATTCGATAGTACGATTCTCCCTCGAGGATCCAGTCGAAGGCCACTGCCGCCACCCAGGAACGATGTCCCTGAGCTCGGGCGATCACTCGTTTATGTTCCAGTGACCAAATAGTCACCAGGTCATCTTCTCCACCCACTGCTATCAGTCGTCCGTCGCCCGACCACGCGACACACAAAAGTCCACCAAAATAGGAACGCGCCGTACCGATTAACTCCATACTGTCATATTGGAACACACGTAGCATACCGTCTTGGGTTACAATGGCAAGCTGGGCGCCCGACGGGCTGAAGGCAATCTCGTTGATGGCTGCACCTGTCCCCAATAGCCACCGGAATAAAGGATTTCGAGTGGACTTTGTTTTACACGTTGAAATGACAAAGCCCTCTCCAGCCTTAAATGTTTGATAATGTGGGTTTGCAGACCCACAAGGCAATTCTTCATTATATACATACAGCTGTCCCGAACTATGTGCTGCCAGAAACAAAGATTTACTTCCAGGTATCCATCTCAAACAAGTCACCCTACTTTTATCAATTAGTCTCTCTTCATTGAACAATTTGCTCAATTCTTTCTTTACAGGATCTATCAGCTGGATCTGTCCAGTACTAAAACCAATTAGGAGGCCTACACTCTCTCCAGTTGCAGAAGCCACATTGAAATCATGACAAGTTGGATTTGTTCCTTTATACCCTTTCTTTTCCAATGGTTTACTCAGATCTGCCTTCTTGGTGCCCTTGTAAACATACACGTAGATCTCCCGTCCGTGGTTGAAACATATTCGCTCGCCCTGCTCTGGCAACGAAACGAGCGAAACACGCACTTGAGGGGGCGTCTGCCCTTGGGGCTGATAAGCAACACGATTGGGGCGCGAGTACTCGCTCAGAGTCATGAGGCGGTAGACACCCTCTCGAGTTGCAAACTGGGTCTTTACATCGCCCGGATCACCGAGCGGGCGCTCCAGCGGACGCTCGCCGGCTTCCAGCAGCGATTGGCTGCAAAGTGCGTCGGGCCGGGCCATGGTCGGTCCCGATACGCGCGACATGCTACCACATTCCCATTGCGCCTTAATTACATTCTACTTAACAACAGAGAGTGCTTTCCAGGAGGGCTCTTAATTTGCTCTCCAAAAGGCGGTGCGGGCTGCGGTCCAGGCATAAACAATCACAACAACAAACGATCACAACACAACAAAACTATTGTAGGTTAACACAAACTAGCAAACGTCATACAAATCGACAAGTCAGCACCACGTGACCATTAAATTTGACTGGATTTAAGCAATCTTTCCAGCATCCCATGGATCCCTATGAATCAACCCCCGCAAAAATAAATAACCAACTAGACCATACCTATCAAAATTTATAGAAATAAATTATATTATAAATTGCTTCTGTAGCGCGCTTTAGTTGCCGTGCTGGATTTAGGTTTCATTAAGAGGATTGAAAATATTTTTCAAACGTTTTTGTCAATAACAAGAATATAAAATAAAATTCTAATAATCGATACATCTGTAAAATTTATACGTCAGAAAGGTACATTCTCAACTTGAACTATTTATTACAAATAGTATAATATTTTTATCCATTTCAAAACCAATAAAAACGATAAAAACTATTGACGTCAAATATGACATAAATGACATAAATGCTAGCAAATCACAGTAAATGTATGCCACTGTCATACAACTCACCCAACTAAACTAAATAGGCTAAATAGTGTGGACTTGGTGGACTTGGTACGTTTCAATACCTCCTGGATATTTTCGTTGAGATACCCGGAATATTCATAAGCCCGACAATAAGGAAGTTAATACCAATAACATAGAAAATCACAAGAATTTCAGTAAGATGAGCAGTCTAAGGGACCTGCAGCAAGTTTTCGATGTTTTCGACGATTTAACACTGTGAGCATAACTTTATTTTGTTTCACTAAGAAATATTTGCTCATATCAAGCACTTTTGACTTTTTCCCTCCTTTTAGTCACATAACACAAGATAAGTTTTACATTGAACCAATCGGATACAAAAGAGTGCTCTGCATTGATAGAATAACAGAGGAAACAACATTTATACCTATGCCAGACCACATACCTTATGAACGGAGGCAAGATTTCTGTGGTTTTCTTGGTGTTGTTCAACTGATTGCTGGAAAATATTTGCTTATTGCAACTACCAGGGAATTGGTTGGCTTCCTCAATGGACATGCTATATGGAAACTACTGGATACTAAGCTGATACCTTATGCCAAGAGTACCATTCACATGAATGCTAAGCAGATTGCTGATAATGATCAATACATGAAGATGATTCATGTAGTGCTGAGCACACCTTATTTTTATTTTAGCTACAGTTATGATCTTACACACACATTACAAAGATTGCACAGTGCTGGTCCTGGATTCAACAGTCAATCTATGTTTGTGAGAGCAGACCAAAGGTTTGTATGGAATAGACACTTATTGAGAGGTTTTATGTCCCATGAATACAAGAATTTCGCGTTGCCTTTAATACATGGATTTATATCCATTAATCAATGTGTAATCAATGGGCAGAATTTTACCTGGGCAATTGTATCACGGAGAAGTAATCGTCGCGCAGGCACTAGATTATTCCGCCGAGGAATTGATAAAGATGGCAATGTGGCCAATTTTGTTGAAACCGAACAAATCGTGGAATATGATAACGATAAGAGTAGTTTTGTGCAGGTAAGAGGGTCTATTCCATTATTTTGGACGCAATCACCTGACTTGCGCTACAAACCCCCACCGAAAGTCTTGGAAATTGACTGGGATGAGCATAAACATGCCTGTGTAAGACATTTGGATAGCATGAGTCTGTTGTATGGAAGGCAAGTGCTTCTTGATCTCATAGATCAAAAAGGAGCTGAAGGTAGGCTGGGAAAAGCATTCAGTGATGTCATTGCGAGCATTGGTTACACATCAGTGCGCTATGAACCGTTTGATTTCCACGCAGAATGCAGGCACATGAAGTGGGAGCGCTTATCAATCTTAATTCATAGGGTTTCGCATGATCAGGATGAAATGGGTTACTTTTTGCTCTTAAGAGATGGGTCTTTAATTAGTCTGCAAGATGGCATTTTCCGAACCAATTGCATCGATTGCTTGGATCGCACGAATGTGGTTCAAAGTATGTTGGCACGTCGAGCTCTTACTAACATGCTAAGAAAACTCGGAGTATTGAAACCGGAGGAGACCACGGATCAAATGCAAAGACTGGAAATGCTGTTTAAAAACGTTTGGGCTGATAATGCAGATTTAATAAGCATTCAGTACTCGGGGACTGGAGCATTGAAAACTGATTTTACCCGAACTGGCAAACGTACAAAAGCCGGCCTCTGTAAAGATGGTGTAAATTCCATGACTAGATATGTCAAAAACAATTTTAAGGACGGCTTTCGACAGGATGCTATTGATATGTTCCTTGGTCTAAGCGATTTACGAAGTCCTTTGGGAATCGAAAGGGATTGGAAATATGTCACATTCCCAACGGTTTTGCTGGTTGCGGTTGCAATGTTTGTTACTTGTGCAGTATTACCGTCCGAATATTCAACAGAATCATTATTGTTTTTATTGTTTTGGGGTGTGATGGTTGGTGCAACGGGGCGCACTATTTTTAGGCATGGTACGGAGTTTGTTGATAAGCCGCAGCTATTTAATTAGAAAAATGGTTTGCTTGCTCTATGTTAATGTAGGAATTTTATGCGCATTTACAATGATTACACTTGCCAGTTTTTCATTGGATGTGAATGTTAATTGGTTGGTAATGGTAAAAAAGTCTGGTAGAAAACTGGTAGTATACAATTTATATCACTATATTACAGTACGTTATAGAGACAAATAGAATGCAGTATATTCAAACCAACTGTTTCTGCTTCTAAATATACGTTCTATTTTCTAATTGTGTAATGATTACTTTTTGCAGCGTTAACATTAAATTTGTATTTGATAAATGAGAAATACAGTGTTACCAACACACCAGTAAGCAAAACTAATACCGACCTAAATTATCTTAGTGTCAAAAATTTAATTGTATTGATGATATTGATAACATCTGTCTACACTGTATTAGTTTATATTAAAATAAATACATCATAAATAAAGGTTTACCATATGGGCATCGTATTCATAATAAAATGTACTAAATATACAAAATTTATCAAATACTGATAAATCTATTCTGTCAAAAAAGTCAAAAATTTGTTCACGGCGGGTTACGTTTCGTGTGTAGTGGCAAGGTTTCATTTTCCTTGAGCACGTGAATTTTCCGCGATAAACTGGCTACAGTTTATAAAAAAATCATCAATTACATAAAGATTATTTGGTAATTATTTTTCTTTGCTCCGTGTATAAATATATATAAATTAAAATAAACATCACATTTACATGCGATTCTATGCGTTTCTAACCTTTAGTTAATTTCTATTAAATGCCAACATGTACCGCAGACACTTGATGTTATACATTAATAAACTAAATGAAAACGTTATGAATTGCAGATAAACATGCCGCTTACGTGCAGGTTTTACAAGGAAAAATATCCTGAAGTGGACGATGTAGTTATGGTGAACGTGCGCTCCATCGCTGAGATGGGCGCTTATGTGCATCTTCTCGAATACAATGATATAGAAGGCATGATCTTGCTTTCTGAACTTTCAAGAAGGCGTATTCGTTCTATTAACAAATTGATTCGTGTAGGCAAAACAGAACCAGTTGTTGTAATTAGGGTGGACAAAGAAAAAGGTTACATTGATTTGTCAAAACGTCGTGTAAGTGCTGAAGATGTTGAAAAGTGCACAGAACGCTTTGCCAAGGCAAAAGCAGTAAATTCCATTCTGAGGCATGTTGCTGAGCTTTTAAAATATGAAACAGATGAACAATTAGAAGAATTGTATGAGAAAACAGCTTGGAATTTTGAGGAAAAGTCTAAGAAGAAGGGCAGTGCATATGATTACTTTAAGCAAGCTGTTGTGTGAGTATATTATTTTATTATTTATGTTATTTTAAAACATAAAATTAAGTAAGGTCTATTCTGCCTAATAAAAAGATCTTAAAGGTGCAAACAATGCATAATTAAGTACTAATAGAGAAGTAAATTTAAAAATTATCAAAGTAGGTTTTATATATTATTTTACATAAATTTTATGCTTTATTATGAGATTTTTTTTCTTCTGAATGTTACCTTCATTATGTACTGAGATTTACAAAGAAAGCGCCATAAGTTTGATGTGTTGTTGCATTGAATGAGATAGTATTTTGTTAATTCAAAGCTTTTAATTCTTAAATATAAGGCTGAAAATTCAAGTATTGAATTTTCGCGATAAAATCGATAGTGAATTGTTTTATATTTTAGAGATCCCAATATTCTTGCCGAATGTGGATTAGACGAAAATACTAAAGAAGTGCTCTTATGCCAAGTTAAGAGGAAATTAACATCGCAAGCAGTGAAAATTCGTTCAGATATTGAATGCGCATGCTATGGTTATGAAGGAATCGATGCCGTCAAAGAGGCATTGAAAGCTGGCCTTGCTTTATCCACTGAAGAACTCCCCATCAAAATCAACCTCATTGCACCACCTCTGTATGTCATGACAACTTCCACTCCGGAGAAAGCTGATGGTTTGAAACTTCTAGAGGATGCAATTTCGGTTATTCGTACAACAATAGAAAAATTAGGTGGTGTGTTCCAAGTACAAATGGCGGTAAGTTAAATTAATAAGTAAAATTTTAATCAATTTTAACTTCCTTCTAATATTGCTTTTTTTAATAGCCGAAAGTTGTAACCGCAACCGATGAGGCCGATCTTGTGCGACAAATGGAACGCGCTGAGGCCGAAAATGCTGAAGTTGCTGGGGACGACGATGGAGAAGAAGAAGAGGAAGGTCAGGTGTATAGCGGTGAGGAGGACGCCAATGAAGCAGGATCGGCGGGAGAAGACTAGACATTGAAACCGGAGACTGCTATATACGCTCTTTGGAAGTAATTAATCGTTCTTAATATCAAGACACTTATTAAGAGCTTTTTTTATTCTGGTATAAAGTAAATCATATTAAAAAATACAATTCGTTTCTCTTGTTATCATATTCATAATTGACGTGAACGTATTCAGTCTTCAAACCGGGAATTAATTGTATATATTGGATCACCCTTGGAAACTCTGTTGGGCGTGGTTTTTCCTCTTTTACACCAATAACTGAATTTCTTTTTAAGGATTTTCCTTACACTAATGATGGAGATGTTACAATAGCTTTACTGCAGGCTTAATTGCTTGCTCTGGGATTTTCACGTTTTCCAGGAACTCCTAAGATTCTGCCCTGCAATTGCATAGATTTGCCTATTTCTTTGGGTTTGTCTTTTAGGTTTTATACCTGCATGTTTTTAAAGTTTTAGTGACTCAATATAATTTTCAATTGAAAAAAAAAATATTCGTGCGTTTTGTGTTCTGAAAGATATTCCCATGTGAAGTAACAAAAGTTAAATAATTCGAACATTTTAAGCCGAAATTAAATCAGTGTGTGGGATATCTGGTTGCCATCATCAATGGCTGAGAGGAATTTTGAATGATTTACTCTGTGCTTATATCTAGGCTCCGTTTTTTTAGACTCCAGAGTTATTGCGCATTTATTTATTGCTGTAGCTCTTTTAGTTACAAATTAAAGAAAACTTCGTCATATTGTGGAAAATTTTATATTAAGTACACGATGATATGCATTGAGCTGTCAAAATAATTTAGCGAGGAATATTTTTTGTAGAAATCTTAATCGCTCTTTTCAACCGCCACATATAACCTAAAACTCATATTCTCTGTTATCGTTTTAAAAACAAATAAATAATGGGAGTTAGAAAGAATAGTAAAATGGGCCCAGTATAAAAATATGAGCAGTTTTACACGAACTTACATGACGTCGACCTTTTTTCTTCATTGTTTGAGAAAATGAGGCAATGTACAAGGACTCTTAAGAAAACAAAACTTGCTTGACGCATTGGAAGTGTTCCTCGAATTTTTCGATGTGCTAAGTCTATTTAGTAATTAAATTGAGTCCTTAAAAAACAATTGTTAGGTTTTTTGGGAATGGAGAGATGGCCATCATTAAGCGAGGCTCGCTTCATCTTATACATTTGAAGATTTTGTATCTGTTCACAAATTAACTTCTTCCTTACGCACATTACCGTGAATTATCTTGATTAACTGATACCTCTCATATTAAACCAAGATACCACATCCCTCATCCCAACCACTCATCAAATATCATCTTTAGCAGGTAAAATTCGGAACAGAAAATGTTATAGAATGCAGTGCTAGTCCTTCCAAAAGATGTCATTTCTGGGCTCGTCGTAAAAGAAATTGCCCAAAATGTGCACCGCGAATTTCCAAAGAAAAAGTTTAAAAAGACCTATCGCTTCTCTTCAAACCTTTCCTCTCTCCTCTAAAAAAATATCATTAAATCAAGTTTATTTGATGGATATTGATTATTTTATCCCCTAACACATAAGTATGAAACCAACTTAATTTATAATAAACGATCACGACTCGAAAAAAGCGCCATAATTTAACCCTCATAGAATTTAGGCAACTCAGAACCAAGTACAACACGTCGCTCAACGCCATCCTCGGTAATAATTCCCAGACGTACTACACCGCCGGACGAACCATCACGAGCCATTGCGAGGGAAAGAGCTAAACAAACAGAAAACGCTTATTACAAAATCTGCTTTTAAAAGCATTGATATACTATGCATACTGTTGGTGATGAAGTTGACACACTCTTCCTTAGACATGCCTGGTTTGTAGTTAGCGTCAACGTAACCATACACATAACTTGATCCAGAACCACCAATTGACACAGGTTGTCTTACACACATCCCTCCAATTGGAATGCAATACACCTGACCACCTTTGACTTTATCCCAACCAGCAACCAGAATGCCAGCCATAAGTGAATCTCTGTAGTTGTAACATAATTCACGAAAAACTGCTGCACCAGATTCAACTAGAGGTGGAGTATTTAGTTCCATACTACAAAATAAGAAAAGATTAGAAAATAGTTTTCCATATATGATTCAAATATTTATGATCAAATTTGATTTTCTTACGCATGAAACTCTAGATGGTATGATACAATATCAGAAATGGCTTGGGTATCAGCAGCTGATCCAGATCGACAACAGTAAATGTTGTCTGTGATTCTGGTCAACTTGTCTGTGACACGGTTTGCAATATATGCACTAGAAAATTAAAACAATAACAGAAATATATTTTCACACTTAAGATTTAGATTAGAATATTTACCCAGTAGTCGTGCGTGAATCAGCCCCAATAACTACACCCCCATCAAATTCAGCAGCCATAATAGAAGTCTAAATAGAAATACACAAAATATAACGCTTGAAATTATATCTAAAGAAAAATTCTTACCCCTGTGCTATGAGCAGCATCCATCCAATCCGCCGCTGGTCCAGCCATGGTAGCACCCGAGAAAACTTCAGTCATTTTTATTTTGTAATTTTATTCGATATTCCTGAAAATATGTAGCGATGCTTGGAGACGTGTGGTTATTCTGCGGTTTTCCTCTTTCGCTGATCATTTACTTTGACAGTATTTCTAAATTGACAGCAAGTTGCTGCCTTTGTTTGACCTCCTCCTATATAAGTTTGACAGACCAAGAAATGAATATTGGCGCGCGATATGCCGAGGGACGCAAGGATGTTAAATCCGTTGTATACTGTTTCTTCTTCTTGCAATGTTTGAATAAGGTGTTATATTTTATTTACTGTTAATGAAAATGTTTGTTTGTTAATTCGAGACAATGAGGGGCAAGCGACGTCGTTCACGATCTTCATCCTCCGAAGATGATAATACAGAGAATGCATTACAGGAGTCAACTGCACAAAATTTACAATCCAATTCGAATTTGGTAAGTCTTGCAAGGAAATTATATAATGATTCTCAACTGTTTTCCTTTTTTGTATTATTGGTATTACTTTGCATTCCTACATAATTGTGTAAATCATAGTTTATTAATATTGTGTCATAGCATGCAATTGTTTCTATCACTTATTAAAATGATTGCAGGTTAATTTAAACAAAATTGGTTTAATGTGTATTTGCAAATGGACTGCACCAAATTCATTTATTTTCAGCGCGCTGGACGTATTTTGCAAATGACTTTAAAGAATTTTATGTGTCATTCTCACCTTGAGGTTGAATTTTCTGGAAATGTGAACTTTTTAACTGGCAATAATGGTAGTGGAAAAAGTGCTATATTAGCAGCACTATCACTTGGTTTGGGATGCAAAGCAAAGTCAACAAATAGAGGTGATATCTCAAGTATTAAAGGTAAGGTGATGACCTATGAATTAGGTTTTTAATGCTAACTTATAAAAAATGTTTTAGCATTTATCAAATTTGGTTGCAATTCTGCTAGCATCGAAATTGTCCTGAGTAATCAAGGACTCCAAGCATATAAACCAGAGGAATATGGAGCTAAAATTATAGTGGTCCGAACTATGTCTATATCTGGAGGCAGTAATTATAGAATTAAAAATGAACAAGGTATGTTAATTGCACATTTATTTTAAATAAGGTTTTAGCTATGTTTTCTCTCATGGTAGGAAAGATTGTGAGTAGGAAAACCAAAGATTTACAAGATATTGTATCAGCATTAAATATACAAGTTGATAATCCAGTATGCATTCTGTCGCAAGACACTGCAAGGAATTTCCTTAATGCTACAGACACTAAGAAACGATTCGATCTTTTCTATCGGGCGACTCGTTTAGATCATCTCACGCGACTTTTTACGGAGGCAGTGCAGAAGAAAAACATGGCACTTAGGGATTTTCGTCTTAAGAAAGAACAAGAATCTGCACTTGTGAAGCAAACTGCAAAAATAGAGCGCAAAATTGGTGATGCAAAAAAAGTAGAAGAATTAAAACACAAAATAGACGTCTTATTGAATGAGAAAGCTTGGGGAAATGTGATCTTGAATGAACGAAAATACAAAAAACAGAAAGCAGTCGTTGATAGATTAACGAAGGAGTTGAAAGAGCTGGAAAAAAACTTTGAAAATTATAAGGCTAAAGTTGATCAAATTGAAGAGGAAAAAAGGTAAATATGATTAGCAATTATACTTTGTTATTTATAGAAATATTCGTTTTAAAGGGAATTGGAAGGTAAATTGTCAGAACTCAATAAGCAGCAAGATGAAAGTGAAAGACCAGTGCAAGAATTAACATTGAAAATACGAGGCATTGAAAAGGAAATTCAGGAAAAGAAGAATACTATTGGATCTGCTGAAAGGCAACTGATATTCCGTAGGCAAGATTTAGATGGACTTAAAGAAATGATAAACACTTACAATGATAGGTAATTATACAAAGTATATACAAGATAAAAAGCAAATGAAACGTTTTGTAGGTGTTCTCAAATCGAACAGGAGAAAATCACTAAACAAGAAAACTTAGAACTTCTTGAACAACAAAAGAAAGAGAAGGCTAATTTACTTACAACTTATGAGGACGAATTCAATAAATTAACAGATCACTGTAAAGAGAAAGAAAATAAGATGGAGTCAATAAAACAGCAACTTAATGCCAAAACAAACAAAATTAGTAAGTGAAATAATTCCCAGGGTTGGAATGTGTTTAATTATGCTTCTTTCTTGTAGATGCCATAACTGATAGATTAAACACTCTACAGCAAGAGACAAATAATCCATACGCCATCTATGGTTCTCATTATATTCGTGTAATGAATGCAATTGAGTTAGATGCGCAGAACTTTTCTAGACCCCCAATTGGCCCAATTGGTACCCAAGTTTCAATTAAGGATTCTAAATGGACATTGGCTGTAGAATCTTTCCTGACGGCTGGATTACTCTGTTCTTTCTTGGTCAACTCTCAACAGGATCAGGACAAATTAAGTCAGATTATCAAAAGGGTATGGCCCAGAGAGGGCGGTGGTAAGCCGCCATCAATTATTGCAACAAAATTTGTGGATAAGGTAAATTGTAATAATCATGTTTTTATGTTTGTACTTTAATTTGTGTTCTTGTTGCTTAGTCTCATGATGTTTCCAAGTATTTAGTCGCTAATTATCCGAATTGTGTTCGAATGTACGACGTTCTTTCTGTTCCAAACACAGTAGTGATGAATTGCCTTATTGATCAAGCTAAAATAGAATCTGTCCTTCTAATGCCGGACAAAAAGCTTGGGTTTAATATTTTAAAGAATGTGAACACTGTTCCACATAATTGCCGAATTGCTATTACACCGACAGGAGATAAAATCTATCCGGATCCCAACTATCGGTTCTACTCGGGAAGGCAGACAAAGACAAAGTTTATTCAAGTTGACACAGCAGATGCTGTGCGGCAGTGCGAAATTGCTCTAGCGAAGGAAAATACTTCCAAGACTGAATTGAGAAGAGCATTTCAAGAAGCTCGACATGATGTTGAATCCTCTGGCGAAAGAATACCAAAACTAAAACAACATGTTGCTAAATGTCGACATGATTTGGATGTCATTGGAAGAAAAATTGATCAACTGCAAAACCATGCAATTGAGACTCCAGGCAATGTAGATGACTTGAAAAAAGAATGTAGCGAATTAGAGAAAATTATTAAAGAGAAGTCTGCTACGATATGCGAAGCACGTATGGAAATTGAAGCGTTGCATAGAGAAGCACAAAATGGCAAGGCTGAAGTTACAGAGTTATGTTCAGCAAGAAAAGGAGTTAGGCAGAACAGAGAGGAATTACAAGACTTGGTTAATACTCATAGATATAAATTAGAAGGTATTTGTAATAATTACAAGGCTATTCAACGACAAACGGAGGAACTAAAGAAGACAATAGGCACCGAAAGCGAAGATATGAACAAACTGCATGGAAATTGGCAACAATTGCATGTGGATACTGGTGCTAGAAATGGCCCAAGGCCTGAAGGGGTCAGAAGGCTAGATGAAGTAGAAGAAGAAATAAATCACATTAGAGTGCAAATGCAGGATTTAGCAAGGCATAATCTGGAGAACCTAGAACAAGAATTAAATAGATTGAATGACCGGGTTGGGGTGCATCGGGAGACAATGCGTGATATGGAAACGACTTTACGTGATCTGCAGGATGCCAAAGCGGGAAGGAAAATGAAACTTGTAAATACCAAGAAATACATGAAAGATTTTGCCATTTTTAACTTTAAAAGTTTTCTGCAATGCCGAAAATATCAGGTAACTTTTATGAAAGCCTAGCGTAATATAGTAATGGCCATACGATTGATTGAATTGTAGGGTAACATGGCAATTAATTATGATGATGAGACTTTGGATATGGTAGTCATTCCCCACACTGGAGTTAGCGGTGTAACACCAACAACCAATTTGTCTGGTGGGGAGCGATCATTTTCTACTGTCGCATTTTTGTACGCTTTATGGAAGACATTGGATTTTCCGTTTTATATTTTGGACGAATTTGATGTATACATGGATCCACAAAATCGCAATTTGGTCATTCAGATTTTAATTGACCATGCAAAAAAGAACAAGGATGTCCAATATGTTTTTCTAACTCCACAGGATATTTCATTTATCAAAGATCCTGAAGTCTCAATTCATAAGTATGCATACTAACTAATTCATTATATAAATGTTTGTTTACATTTTGGAATATTTTGTTTCTAGACTTGAAGATCCAGAAAGAATTCGCGAGTAGTCATGTCCATAATTATCCACAAAATAATATATATTGTTAGGCGTGGTTAAAATAAGGTTGTTATCTATTTACAATGTTCAAATCAATTATATTTAAATAAGTATTTATTTTTGTGCGTGAAGTATATGTTTTTGAATCTGTTGTTTTGTGGTGAGTAGCGAAAGCAGGGGTTTAGTAATCACCCCTCCTTGCCATTTTTCAATCACGTGACGCGCCAAACTTCATCGCTTTCTGCTAGATGTCATATGATGTTATCACGTGAATTGGAGCCAGTAATGATCAGCTGTCGTTCGGGGAGTGGTTGAGGGTTGTTTTATCCAAGTTTGAGCGTTCCTGCCACCAAATTATACCGTAAGTATCTAAATCAACCCTTGATTAACTCCTCCTGTACTTGGAATTATTACCTGCCACGAGTGAATGCGTCGCTAAGCTATCGATTTGTTTGGCGGTCATAAATGTGTTTACCTTGAACTACTTCTTACCCCTTAAGCTAACTAAAAGACAACCCCAGATCTACTAGCAATGCTGAATGTTTCGTATTATTAGTCGTATCGCCTCATTACATTTATAACAATTACTGTGTAAGTTTGAGCTAGTTTTTACTACGTGTTAGGTCGTACGTTGGGAGAACTTGTGACTAGTGGTCATTCTTGTGACTTGTGATCATCCCAGTTCCTTTATGAACTTTGCTGGGAATGGTAGTCTTGAAGCAATGAACGTTGCACTATTGCTATCATTCAAAATAATAAGAAGTAATTTAGTAAAATGCCTGGAAACGCTGTGTTCATTATTTGGTCATATGACCTAAGATAATTAATTGATATTTATTGAAACGTACAGACTGGATCAATTAACTAACGCCTTATTTGTGGTATTGTGTTGTTTTCATGTGGTTTCATAAATTTTCAGGTAAAGATGACAGAGTACTGGCTGATCTCTGCTCCTGGTGACAAGACCTGCCAGCAGACATGGGATGCAATGAACAACACAACAAAGCAGAGCAACCTGTCTGCAAACTACAAGTTTATGATACCTGACCTTAAGGTAAAACATTCAATGTTGCACATGAACTTTCATTGAACTTTAATGTGCTTTGAAGGTTGGTACATTGGATCAATTAGTTGGTCTATCGGATGACTTAGGAAAGCTTGATGGCTTTGTAGAGTCTATTACTCGCAAGGTTGCTTCGTATCTCGGAGAAGTTCTCGAGGATCAGCGTGACAAGCTACATGAAAACTTGATGGCAAATAATAGTAAGTTCCGTTTTACGACCAATCGACTTCGTACACATTTTGTTACGGACGTTATTAATTATAATGCTAAATGTTGAGTTGTGTTTGCGCTTTTTTTTTTAAATCTCATTACGCGCAGAGAATCGAAGACGATTTCCAGCCCAGGAAGATGCAAATTGCGTAGCGCCGGCGTCTGCTCGTCGTCGCCGGCGCACAAAGAAGTGGCTAAGGATGCCATGCGGAGAATGTCTGGTGGGAGGCAGAGGTGGCAACAAGCCGCCTGAGTCTAGTCCTATCACAGTTGCCAATCAATGTGCATGGGCAAGACTCGATCTGGACAATAATAACTTTGAACCAATTAAGAGTGATACAGAAAGTTATGACGATTGTGATGATATGGAGCAGAGTGATCAAGAAGTGGAGACCAATGATAACAATGTTTGCAACGTCTCTCCCTTGAATCACAGACATCAAGCGCCAGAGACAGACAATGATAACATCAATCGAAATTTTTGTGCGCAATCATCACGTCAGAAATGCAGCGCAGCATATCGTCTGGGGCTAGGTCAGTGGCTGTTGCACTGTCCACCAGTTGTGCCAGTGTTTAGCCACCACACCTCTCACCAGGCTTTGATCTTCTGCTTTACAATCATTTTTTGTGTATGTTTTCTTCCTATTCTACATCAAGTCTTGACTACAAGCGTATTTATATTACAACTCAATTCTACATTATTTGTTTGCGCATATATTATTCATTTAAATATTTTTAATTTGAAAGCATTACAACCCTGTTCCTAGTGTTGTAGCCACAATTTTACAAATCTCACTCTTACTTTCTTATTATTTAGTGTAATAAATATTGTATTTGGTAATGTAGAAAATCGCAATTTAATTAGTATGGTATCAACTTTTTCAGGTGATTTGCCGAGCTACATCACGAGGTTCCAATGGGACATCGCCAAGTATCCAATTAAACAGAGCTTGAAGAATATTGCCGACATCATTAGTAAACAAGTCGGCCAGATTGATGCCGATTTGAAGACAAAGAGCACTGCCTACAATAACCTTAAAGGCAGCCTGCAAAACTTGGAAAAGAAGCAAACGTACGTTCGTTGCTTTGCACGCGTAGGGAATGTTAGTAATTGCTGTATATTTTAGTGGCAGCTTGCTGACCCGTAACTTGGCCGATTTGGTAAAGAAGGAACATTTCATTTTGGACTCTGAATATTTAACTACCTTGCTGGTTATTGTTCCTAAGTAAATATTCTTGATTTAAATGTTTGACTTTTTAACCGAGTTTTGTTTCAAAGGGCCAGCTTTAATGATTGGTACGCACATTATGAAAAGGTCACCGACATGATTGTGCCGCGTTCGACAACTTTGGTCACACAAGACGCCGAATATGGTTTGTTCACCGTATCCTTGTTTAAGAAGGTTGTTGAAGAATTCAAGCTACACGCTAGGGAAAAGAAGTTTAACGTGCGTGAGTTCACTTACAACGAGGAAGAATTGGCAGCAGGCAAGAATGAGATTACTAAGTTGGTTACTGATAAGAAGAAGCAATTTGTAAGTAAAGTCAACAGAGTGAAGAATGGAATAAACTTAGTTGCATGAAATTTAGGGCCCATTGGTGAGGTGGCTAAAGGTAAACTTTAGCGAGTGCTTCTGCGCATGGATTCATGTAAAGGCGCTGCGCGTTTTTGTTGAATCAGTATTAAGGTATGGCTTGCCTGTCAACTTTCAAGCTATCTTAATTCACCCAAATAAGAAGACGACGAAGCGACTCAGAGAGGTTCTAAACCAGCTTTATGGTCACTTGGACAGTAGCGCTCTTCAAGGTGGTGGTAACATTGATGTAAGTTCATCTGTAAACTAACTTAAATGTTTTAATGCCACCATAAATATATTTCAGAGTGTTGACATTCCCGGTCTTGGTTTTGGCCAATCCGAGTACTATCCGTACGTATACTATAAAATAAACGTGGACATGATCGACGCCAAGCCCTAAACATTCAACGGCACACGGCCGACAACTTCAATTGTTTCAGTTTTCTGTTTTTTAATTCCGTCTTAACGCGTTTCACCGATTTTAATTCGTCGCAGCATATGTAAGCGCAAATTTTTACTTAGTGATCACACAAAACAGAAAATGAGTGGTTATAAGTTGCAAATGATGGTTTAGTTGTGTGCGCGTATTGTAGTTGCACGTGTTATTTTATTTATCATTCATCGGAAGGGAAACTTTAAAGAAGTGATTAAAATTGGAGCACAGTATGTCCTAATTCTCAAGTATACAATATCCGAGATCGTTGTAAATATGAGAAAATTTCCCTGACAAAACCACCCGTTTTCTTTCTGTTAATGTGTACATATTACATTCAGATGAGTGATATCTATCATTGTTGCAATGCTCATGAGAGTTTATTCCACTTTGTATTATAGAGGTATGATGCTAATGATTGTTGTTATTCTTATTGTAATTAAATAGTGTGGTGTTAACCAATTACATTACATGAAAATTCAATTTTGAAAGCAGTAACTCTTGAGTTTAAATGTATGATAAAAAGTACTATAGACATTAATTAGTTATGTTCATGAACGTAATGAATTTAGGAAAATACAATAATAAATGATAATAAACAATTTTGGTCCAAAGCATATTTAAAGTATTCAAGTATTAATCATGATTCTCTTTACTTGAAATCTACGTATTATGAAGAGGGAGGTATTTGTTGGAACAATTGATTCTGCATTATACAACAATGAAAAAGAGATAATAACAAAATAAGCAGGAGACGTGTAACTTTTATATTACCTGCACAATACAACTTCAGAAAGTATTCAATTGTGATGAAAAAATTCGTAACTTCGAAACAAATTTTCTTCTCACTTCTTTTTCCAATAGATATTTTAGCTGCACCGTCTTGAATCCAAATCTCAAGCAGTTGTAAATATTGAACGACAAATTTTCGTTTGATAACCCAAAGGTAAATAAAATAGTTAGCTTGGATAAATACAAAAATACGCAAAACAGCACCTTCTTCTAAGGCGTTTTAACATAATCAGCATGAAAATGTCTAAATAATTGTTTGATCCCATACCTAACAATTCTGGTCTTCGATACCATGGAGGTCAATGCATTAGTGGGTTTCTGAGCGTAGTGCACATTGTTTCCAAAGATCCCGCTCATTAGTTTGATGTGATAATTTAGTCTTTTGTGTAATATTATAAAGAATACACTTGAAAATAATTTTATTTCGTTCCTATCTGAGATGAAATAGAACCCCTTTTCTTCTGTTATATTAGTACGAGAGTGTCAAACTCAAAAATTAACTTGAGCCAAATAAAAAGCGATGTTTAACTTCGGGTGGGCCACAGCAAAATCAATAGAACTAAATATTTTTATTCTGACTAGTACATTGTAATAAACATATAGTGTTTCGATGGTTCCGTTGATCTTGGTTACGAATATCTGATACGAAGGTCGCTTCGAATGTGAGAGAGATGGCACTACTGGCGCGCATTAAGGTTATATTTGGTTAATAACATCTCTTGGAAGAACACACAACAAGTTCCAGCCGGATCATTCTATTTCTTTGAGTTTAGCCTTTGTTTGAATCGAGGAAGCCGAATGACTTTCAAAAAATGGACGAAAAAGAATTTCGTGTATTGATAAAACATTTCTTTATGAAAGGTAAAACACCCCAGGAGACTAAAGAGAAGCTTGATAAACATTATGGTGAGTCCGCACCTTCGATTAGAACAGTTTATAAGTGGTTTCAAAATTTTCGGAATGGCCATATGGGCACAAGTGACGCTGAACGTTCTGGGCGCCCTGTTGTGGCTACTACTCCAGAAATCATTGATAAAATCCATGATATGGTGATGGATGACAGAAGAGTGAAGGTGCATGAGATTGCTAATGCTGTGGGCATCTCAAATGAATGGGTACATAATATTTTACATCAACATTTGGACATGACAAAACTGTCCGCGAGGTGGGTGCCGCGATTGCTCACTCTTGATCAAAAACGAAATCGTGTGAAGTGTTGCAAAGACGGTTTGCAGCTGTTACAAAAGAACCCACAGGACTTTAAGCGTCGTTTTGTGACTGTGGATGAAACATGGATACATCACTACACTCCTGAGACCAAAGAACAGTCTAAACGGTGCCTTACCAATGGGGAATCTGCGTCAAAAAAGGCGAGGACCGTTTCTTCGGCCGGCAAGATTATGGCGACTGTCTTTTGGGATTCGCAAGGAATAATCCTCATTGATTATCTGGAAAAGGGTAAAACAATTACAGGTGTATATTATTCATCGCTATTGGACCGTTTGAAAACCGAGCTGCAAGGAAAACGTCCACGATTGGCCCACAAAAAAGTCCTTTTCCATCACGACAACACACCAGCTCACACCTCAGCAGTCGTAATCGCAAAATTAATGGAAATAGAATTCCAACTCGTTTCACATCCCCCCTATTCTTCAGACCTGGCTCCTTCGGACTATTATTTGTTCGCCAATTTGAAGAAATGGCTGGGGGGGAAAAGATTTTATTCAAATGAGGAGGTAATTGCAGAAATGAATGGTTATTTTTCAGACTTTGACAAGTCCTATTATTTGGAAGGGATCAACAAGCTAGAGCAGCGTTGGACGAAGTGTATAAACCTAAAAGGAGACTATGTTGAAAAATAAAAAAAGAAAACCTAAACAATTACGTGGTTTCTATGTTTGCGCTGACTTTTCATTGTATTGAGATGAGCTCACTTTGATGTGAGAGGTGCCTAATGGAAATCTGCCACTGCATTTGTTAAATTTTAATGGATTGCTGTTGAAATCAATGCAGGGAATTTTTACTTTTGAATTTAGTTCAGACAGCCCACTTATCAATGAAAGAATAGATATTTACTCACGGTGGGATCGGGAAGGTAGGTAATACCCTCTCAACTCCCATTTACTCTATTCAGGACTTGAGCCAAGTTTGTTGCTTGTCAGCGCATCTTGGCCATTGGCGAAGTATGTGCCAAGTAGACCACACTGGTTCCTAAGCGGTCACACATGCAAATATTACTCGCGAGACGAGAACCGGTACCCGATGCATTCATCGTTGCTTCACCACTCACACGACGTGAGAGACTGAAAAGAAGAAATATGGAAATGTTTTTGTGACGGTTAGCGTGGTATTTGAATCATAAGTAAGCACATTTTTTTAGGACTTAATAAATATCTCCTTCATACTACGCACTCACAACAAAATAAATAACCGTTTCAAATGTTTTTCGTTGTTGGAAATTCCCTGAAGTTGACACTCATTCTGTTCTCAGATTTCCACCAGCACAACCCTGTATCACTCAAAATTTCAAAAAAATCAGCAGAGGCACCAACTGCAGTGACAGGAAATCCCTACAATCAGTGGCATTTGATCGTGCAAACACCTGGGAACTAAACTTTTGTCACATTGGTATGTTGTACAATCATTGACAACTTCGCCTACCACTCAGAGATTTGCTTGGTTCGCTACTTTGCTATTTGCTGGCGCGTTTCGTGCGTCTACTTGATTCCGTTCATCTTGCTTATTTACACGAGTGGTACTTATGGTCGCGACAAAGTGAATTTTCTGTACTGAATTTTATAAACACCGAAAAACAGGTGATTATATTTGATTTCAGCTGTGCATGTTGTCAGCCGGCTTCTTTGGTTTCTGTTTTACCAATACTGCTCCTTGTGAAAAATGCTAATTGGCATAAATTAGCGGGAAAAGTGTTACACCTTAATTATCTTCATAATTGTTGACCATAGTTGGGAGTTACGGTTTCAATTCGTAATGGGCATCAGAACAAGAAATAAATGTAATTGTAGCTGTCAAATAGTTTTTGCACTTTTTTTGTTTTCATTGCCTTCATATGCCTTTATGTGAATAGAAACTAGTACATTTAATCTGTACTTGTAGCTACTCCTCAAGGTAAAGGAGATATACAAGCATCTTCAGTGGATGGAGTAGCCCTATTTGTAAGTATTCTGATAATTAATTACTTGTTCTTTTACAGCATAATGGATGAAGATCCTGCATCCTCACAAGAAGGCGATGAGGAGGTGTTGCTGCAGTCTGCTCAGCAAATGTTTGAGAAACTCAAGAATTTAGTTTCCACTAAGAAGGAGAAATTGTCCAAGAACATTCTTTCTTCAATAAAAAAACAAATAGACGACATGTATGAAGATGTTCATAAAAATATAAATGATGAATTGCCAAACACATCACATTGTATTAAGAAGGAAACAAGCTTAGATAGTGAGATGACTAATGAAAATAATGAAACCTGTGATAACACAAAGCCAGATGCACAATGTTCAGTAGGGAAAATTAAAGTAAAATCACTCTCAGAATTATTGAGTCCTAGAATTTCCAAGTTACCACTGCAGAATGAGCCTAGCTTATGTATTACACTTTCATCAGATTCTGAGGATGGTACAACAGTATTAATTGATCAGAAATCTGTAGTTCACACAAGTAAATCAGAAGCATGTAGTTTAAAGTCAAATAACAAAAAAAGGATTGAATCAGACGATATATTTGCATCGTGTAAAACAACAAATAGTTCAACTAAACATTCTCCTGAATGCACAAACAAATCAGATGATAGTGATAGGATCTTGAATCTCGACGATTCTTGGGAAGAAACGCGTAATGAAGACAACGCAGACGATATACCATTATCATCAAGAAAGTCGATTTTGAAGTCTTTCCCTGTGAAGTCTAGCTCATTAAAAAATGTTCAGTTTGCTAGAAGTGAGCCGACAATTCACACTTACCACTCTTCGCAGCCCGTGTCTGATTCATCTTCGTCCAGCACGGAGTCAAATTCCGATGAGGATTTTGACGCGAAGTTGGCGAAAAGGAAGAAAACGCGGACGAAAGTCGCCATTATGCTAAGAGATATACATGTTGATGAATCAATTAGGAAAGACAAAAAATATTTTAGCAAATGTGTTGTAAATGTTCAAAGGTGTCCAACTGATAGAATTCCTAAATTAATTACAAAGGGCCGAGAAGATGAAATTAGAACACCCGAATTTAAAAGGTGATTTTACAAATGGGGGCCATGCACTAATAATTTTATTGAAACAACAAATTAGATTCATTAAAACTAAGTTTGCATAACGAAGGGATTTCAGCTTTAACTCAAGGTGATATATGTAGACAACTCTAATATAGGTTTCTTCTTATTTGTGAAGGGTGGACGACATGGGGGGTCTCAAAAGAAAGCGTGACACAAAGAAAGACTCTACAGACACTGAACAACGGTCACGACGACGGGCAAAGAAGTCCCACATAAATAATTTGGATGAAGACGATTCGGATAATGGAGAAACTCCTGCCACTAGTGGTAAAAGCAATGGAAATTCATCAGACAACGAACTAGATGAAATGCCAACACCTAGCAATGAAATAGTATGCTAATGGTAGCTGTAAAATTCGATTTGTTTTTCTTACTTTTTGATTTTACAGCAAAACCACGATGGAGATTCAGATGAAGGTAATATTCTTATTGAACCAGAAGTGATATTAGGATCAGATGGGACGAGCGAGAAAAAGACTGATAATTCAAATGACTCAATGAGTGACAAAAGTTCTGATTCAGAAACAGACAAAATGGTTGTGACAGCAAAGAAAAAGCGCATTAGGGCTAAGCGCGTACTATCCGATTCCGAGGGATCTGATGGTGACAAATCTCAAAACTTGGCTAGCGATGGTTCAGAAGCAGAGGAAGAGAACAAATCGCTTAAGTATGTTCATAGAATTGTTATATATAATGCGACAGTTCTAATTAGTATTATCCAATTCAATAGGAAATCCAAGAAACGTTCGCGCATTAAGAAAGTAGCCGACAGCAGTGATGAGGAAGAAAAAACCACACGGAAACAGCTCCGTAAAGTGATTTCCCGTGACTCTTTAGCAGATTCAACGAAAAAAGCTGAAAGGGTGGAAGCAGAGCGAAAAGCACGTATTGCTGAACGACAGGAGAAGTATAATCACATTTTCGACCCTTCCAAATTGGAAAGTTCACTGCAGTCAAAATTAGTTCTTGACTTTAATGAGGATACACAAGAAGAGCTATTGACGGTGAATTCTATTTTATTGAAGCACTTGAAGCCTCACCAGGGCAAAGGTATACAGTTCATGTGGGATGCTTGTTTTGAATCAGTTGATCGTGCGAAGAACACCAAAGGATCTGGGTGCATTCTTGCCCATTGTATGGGTTTGGGTAAAACACTTCAAGTAATTTCCCTCTCTCACACTCTTCTGACAAATGAAGAAAAGACGGGTGTGAAGAAAGTTTTGGTCGTTTGTCCTTTATCTACGGTGTTAAATTGGGTGGCAGAGTTCAAGAAATGGCTGCCAGATGAGGATGAATTTGCTGTTTTCAACTTGGTATCACAGAAACAAAATAGTGGTAGAGCTGCTACCACAATGGATTGGCATAAATACGGTGGTGTAATGGTTTTAGGATACGACATGTTCCGCAACTTAAGCAATGAAACCAACAAAAGGGTAACCAAGAAGATGCGATTGGACTTCCAACGCGCTTTGGTTGATCCGGGACCCGACCTAGTTGTTTGCGATGAAGGGCATCTTCTGAAAAATGAGAAGACTACTTTGAGCAAAGCTATGAATCGCATTCGTACTCTGCGTAGGATTGTTTTGACTGGTACGCCACTTCAGAATAATCTCAAAGAGTATTACTGTATGGTCCAATTCGTGAAGCCTAATTTATTGGGTACCTACAAAGAATATTTAAATCGTTTTGTGAATCCCATTACTAATGGACAGTACACCGATTCTACTCCCAATGATATATGTATTATGCGACGAAGATCACACGTGTTGCACAAACTGCTGGACGGTACTGTGCAGAGAAGAGATTATGCCGTACTTGCCCCTTTCCTACCGCCAAAGTATGAATATGTTATTTTTATAAGTTTGACAGAGGTACAGCAGAATATGTACCACCATTATTTATTGAACTTCGCACAAAAATCATCAGGCACACGAACATCATTTTTGTTTACCGATTTTCAAGAACTCGCACGAATTTGTACTCACCCCCGAGTTATGTTGGACAAGAGCATTGCAAACAAAGCCAAGGCAGAGAAGAACTGGGACGACGAGGAAGAGGACTCTGAAGGAAGTTTAAAAGATTTTATTGACGATGGTTCAGATACGGCATCCAGTACCGGATCTGATGCATCATCCTCAGATGAGGATGACACACCTGGAAATAAGAAAAACGTTACTCAACGAAGAACACGTGCAATGGCTGACAGAAATCCTGAGCCAGATGAACCTGCAGCTGAGCCTGCTGCTGAATGGTGGCAACAATTCACACAGACAGATGAGTTGGATAATATTATTTACAGCGGCAAACTTTCTTTGTTGTTTGAAATTTTACACCAGTGTGAACTAATTGGTGATAAATTGTGAGTGTTTTGAATGAATGTTTGTGCTGCGTGTAATCTATTTCATTACACGATTTTATAGATTGGTCTTCTCGCAGTCGCTGCTGTCGCTTAACGTTATTGAGTATTTCCTTGGAAAAATTGATGAAGCATCACAAACTGGCGACAGTGCTATGCTTAAAGGTTATTCAAGTTCCTGGTCGCTTGGAGCTGATTACTTTCGACTAGATGGTAGTTCATCTTGTGATAACCGTGCATCATGGTGCAAGACATTTAATGATCCCAGCAATACTCGTGCTAGGTAAATATGTTCTTAATCAATAACCCATTTTATATTCACCAACATCATTATATGTTTGCTAGGTTGTTCTTAATATCAACACGGGCTGGTGGTTTAGGTATTAACTTAGTAGCGGCAAATAGAGTTGTTATCTTCGATGTTTCGTGGAATCCATCACACGATATTCAAAGTATATACAGGGTATATCGCTTTGGTCAAACCAAACCATCATACATATATAGATTTGTGACGCTAGTAAGTATACGAGTCCATACCCAAACTATGATAACTACAACTTGATTATCTGCAGGGCACTATGGAGATGAAGGTATACGAACGCCAAGTTACCAAACAAGCCATATCAAAACGAGTTATCGACGAACAACAAATTGATAGGCATTATAATCAAAATGATCTACAGGAATTGTACAAGTAAGAACTGCTCAGAAAATTCTCCATACAATTGTTTTCTTTTCGTTAATTCGATTGATTATTGCGTCAATTAAAAATGTGGTTTCTTCCGAAGATTTGAACCGTTTCCAACGACAAGACCATTACCAGCTCCTCCAAAAGATATTCTTCTTGGAGAGTTGTTGCAAAGCTTTCCCGATATCATATTCAAGTATCACGAACATCAAAGTCTATTGGAAAACAAAGAAGATGAAGTGCTTAATGAAGCTGAACGTAAAGCGGCCTGGGAAGAGTTTGAAAACGAAAAGAGGACGCACCGGAACACCACTGGCACAATAAATAACATTCCAATGCACACTGTTGTACTTGCATTGACCAGCATTATCAAACGCGATCATCCGGGTGTAACACAATTGGAAATCAATGGAGTTATGCCTCAACTCATCAACGAAATGCGTGAACAATTGGCAAATGGTGAAATGGCTGTAAGTATTTCCCGACGAACTATTGTGTACCATTATTTCTGTACCATATTTGTAATTTTCTATTGACAGCCTTTCAATAAAATGCTGGCTGAAATTCGAAGTATTAAAGCCGCTGAACAAGCTCGGGTTCAAGAATATTACAAGTCGCAACAGCAAGCAATGTGGATGACACAACAAATGCAGAAACAGTTTCCTGGTTTAAGTCAAGTGGACGCTGAACGGTAAATCATGTTAATTATTATTTTAGGGAAATTAAAACTTACTAATGGATAATCTATTATTAAAACAGAATTTTGCGAGAGCAAATGACGCAGCTGGCTCAAAGGCAACTGATGGCAGCAACCGCTTCAATGCGTACTGAGCCACCTCGAATTACTAATCCCAACGAAGTGGTAAATTTGGATGAAGACTAGAGAGAGATACGTACAACTGCAGTGTGGATAAGAATGTGTAACTTGGCTTTTAGGTATTAATTAATATATAAATCAGTTTTTTATTTATTTCATGTGTTTTACGTTTAGATTTGATTTTTCGTATACGAATAAGTTTAAATGTGCAACAATAGAGAAATAATAAATACTTGAATTCCAAAAGGCAATAGAAATGTTCTTAAATGGTAACCAAATAATAAAATGGTAAAAAAATAATACAGACAAATTTGATTGAAGTGGGTATTATTCGTATTTGGTGGTTCATCATAAGCACAAAGAGGTCACAAATCGCTCCGTCAAATGTATTCAATCGTTGTTTAGTTGATACTTGTCTATTGGTCATATTGAAATTCTAAATATTTAAAATATGCATATCTAAGACATTCTGTTTATGTTGGAGCGTGATGTTCATGGGTTGAGTAGTAAAAATGCAAAATAAGTTTTAATAGACCAAGTAGGTATTGTTTCTTATAGTCTTGGTCTATGGAAAGACTATAAGATATGCTAGTCTCGCTTTAAAAAGTCTTTTTTGGTGCAGTCGAAAATAATTGGTTTTATAAGACGCTTAAGAGGGTACAAGGTGAAAAGAATAGAATTGTGCAGCAAACTTGATTTCATATGTTCGCACCTTCAAACCTAGGGAGCGCCATAATGCACTCAGAACTAATAAATATTAAGAAAACTATTAACATTAGAAAATGAATAAATATGTACATTTGTATTATAATGCAAATACTGCCAATATTATTTACCGTCAAAGTGTACATTTTGTAATAATTTTCAATTATATAAGTACTTAAAATCGAATGCAATTTTAAGTTTTAATTAATAGCTGGCATCAGTTAAAAGTTAATTCAAGGCGTACGTGCGAAAACTTTAGATTAGCAGCGTCACTCGGAAACTTACGCATCCTGATTAATTAACAATGTTTTCGATGTCTATCATGAGGCGGGCTGAAAATTACTTTCTCGATTATTCTATCGTCAAATTCCCAACGATAATCAACGTAAACCTCTGCATAAATGTAATAAATGTATCTATCTATCTATGTATCTCTATCTAGTTTGTCTAATTAAGCTACAGCGCATATAATCAAAAGACAAATAAATAAATAAATAAAAGAGAAAACAACCAGCATGTAGTTACATATTGATTGAGCTATTAATTTATTGCCAATTATATGTCTGGTAATGACTGCGTCTAATGTACACCTGGAAAGCGTAATTTCACATTTTCTTGGAGCACGCGGATAATTAATACGAGAGATGCAAAATCACGTACTCGTACGTCAGCGTGTATGCGGAATGTAATGCAAGCATGATAAATTCAAGCAAGCGAAGAGATAATATACAGGAAACTGCGCAACCTCAAGGGTTTCACGTAAATAGCTTAAAGTGCAGAAGAACGTAAGTGCAAAATGGTGTAAAATAATATTTTGCAATTCATGGTCACGTCCAAATAAGCGATTAAATGATTGAAGCATGTGACTAGGAAGATTGCGCAACATTGTTGAGCTTGGTGGGCTTCGTTTGCAGTCAATCGGCAATATGTGTGCATTGCCCTGTGCGTGATCCTCATTGCACATAGGCAATTTCTGTGCATACGCAATGCTCATCTGGCGCAGCGATAACAAGCGGGTAAAAATGGCACCGACGGCGCAACGCAGCAAACGACGGGTAATGTCTCGACGTTCCTTCACGGCCTCGCATTTGCGAAATCATTTATTTAACCTCATTGCGCTTGCGTTCGCGACACGTACGCGGCTCGTATTGCGAATCGGCAATTTGGCGAACGCTGCGATTATAATGAAGACCTGCGGACCACACACGTCGCCGCCGCTTGCCGCCGCACTGATTGGCGAAAGAGCCACGCCTCTGCTGGGTGGAAAAAGTGCGAGGTGGGAAGCGCGCAGCTTTCGGCCGGGTGTGCACCGCATAGAGAGTGGGGCGAAAAGCGCCGGCAAGCTTGTGTGAACCCCACGACCTTTGCAAGTGGGGGACAGTCAGCTGGGCGTTACCCCCCGCTCCCATAGCGGCCGGGTGTCAATTCGGCAAGGGCTCCTTGATTTATTAATCATGCGCTAATAAATTGATATCCGCGCACGGTCACAACACGATTGTTCGCTTTGGAGCGTGAGGCGAATACAATTCCAGAGAGGCGAACATCCGTCCTGCGCCTTACTTTGCTTGAATAGCGCGCATTTTTCTAGCGACGCTGTCCGTATTTGCCGAACAATCATGTTCCTCGGAGCGGCTTTGAAATTATTGGATCGTACGATGAATGAAGTTGTATGTAAGTTATTCGTAGAGCTGCGCTCTGCAACGGGCACAATGGCAAATTAAAGCAGCGCGCGCAAAGTTTCTTCGCAGCTGCGAAATGTTGAAAGACTCGTTTACAATTGCTTCTGCGAATGATTGCCATTCTATCCGCGTCGAGCGCAGCAAAAATATTTGAGGAATCTTCGCTTTATGTCTTCGTCGAAAACGTTTCAACGCGCTGCACACAGAATAATCAAATAAAACAAACGAAGCAATTAAACTGCGTCTAGCACATCATCCTTTGTTGCCGGCAGACAGTAAATAAATGCATGCGAGTTGAAATGGAAAACAAGACGTCTGTGCCAGCAATTTGCTACCGCCTTTCATTTTGGCTGCGTCGGCGCTGAGATTGCTGGGAACTTGAGAGCTTGCACGTGTGTGCGGCAATATGGCACAACGGGCCACACTCGGGAAACGCATTATCGACGCACGAAACGAAACCAATTCGTTCGACTTGCAAGCCTTCGGGTTATTTACGTGGTAAAGTGTACGGAATGCGCCTGTCAAAATCTCGCCCCACCGCTGAAGGAAAAACAGCGCTCTGCGGTTCCCCGCACCACATAACCAGCTCCCCCCGCTCCGGATTCAGCCAAGGCGTGCCTGCATTGGTCCAACCACTCGGAGCGGTGGCTAGAGTGTGGCGCAGAACCGCCCCGTGAGGGGATCTGCGCTCCGCCCAAAACCAAGTGGCCGGATTCAGAACACACTGGCTGCTCGTGGTGTTTGGATGAAGTGGCACGCATCAGTTGAGTGTAACCCATTGCTTTGAAATTCCAACAAGCCGACCAAAACAAAGTCGACCACTGAGCAGCAGTTATTAATTGTGGTTGGTAATAATTGCGCGTTGTGAGCATCACGCAGATAGACTCATTCGAAGAGTGTGCTTCTATGGTGTTGGCGAGATTTGAACGGACCGAAATCGGATTGCTTGATGTGGAATTAATGACTGTGCGGCGTAGTGCTTCTTCGGTGCGCGATTATGTGATACGATGGCAACGCTGACCAGAAACCTCTCGCTGGCTTCACACCCTTTTGCTCGTACGTCCACCGCCGTCACCGTGGAGAGCACCGACGGGTCAGTCTCGATGGACTCGAACGATTTCGCTGGCCGCGATTCGCCTCAAATGCTCGAAATGGACACGCAAAGCTGCTGCAGTGATGACACGGTGCTCTCAGTTGGGAACGAACAGGAGCCCTTACCAAGTCAGTCATCAGCATCCGATCCGCCAGCTCGACAGGACCTCTCCTTCAAGAACATTGAAAGCCACCTCAATGCCATCTCCAAAATAACCAACAGTACGCTTGACCCCATGGGGCACCAGGGGTCTATCAAGTCAGATCCTTCTAGTCCCAGCAGCCAGCGGCTCAGCCCTGCAAGCAGCAAATCCTTTCATGATTCCCCGGCGCTCTTTCATCTGTCGCTGCACAACAATCGTGGCGACAAATCGCCGATTCACTCGCCGATTTCGCCTTCGAGTCAGAAGACGTTTTCCGGCCCGGAATCACCGCAGAGCCCCAAGAGTGAAACCAAGCAACATTTCTACTTCCGGCCCAATGTGTTGAAAATGGACAATGTTGAGCCTACCAACGGATGTTTAAAGTTCTCCATCGATAACATCTTGAAGGCGGATTTTGGCCGCCGGATTACCGAGCCGATTAACATCCGGAAATCGAAGCCGAAGAAAGTGGTGCCAGTGGTGGATTCACCACGGACGAGTTTCGAGAGGGAGCTGCCAGTGGCAGCAACGCCGGTGGACTTGAGCAAAAGCGACGTGAAGCCATCAACAACACAGCAGCCGCAGCAAGGAAGTGCCTCTGGAGGCGGAAGTGGTGGCAAGGATGCGCCGGTGTTGTGGCCAGCGTGGGTGTACTGCACGAGATACTCCGACAGGCCTAGCTCAGGTAAGAAGTGCTCTCAACCCTCTATAGATCATCATTTCCACCAAATATGTTGAAACGTCATGGAAAACTTTTAGACTTACCTCACGCCCTGTTTCCACCAACAATTAGGGATGATATATTTTCAACCGTTTGGACGCTGTGTACATCAGCGCACGCTCTCGTGAATAAATAAAGGACAAAAGGCCCTTTGATTCATTGTTACGTAACAAATCAACATCGTGCGCCCCAGCCGATGATAAATATTTAAGCGGCGTGGACAACACATCCACCGTCTGTGTGTGTAGCGGAAAAGCATGTGTCGTAGCCTCGTAACTCGCGACTAATCATTGTCTGTGCACATCCTTGGTTGCACGCCGGCATGTTCATTCCTCATTCATAAACGTGTGCATAAATAACGCCCGGTGAGAATGGACACCATGCACCACCACACAGACGCACACAAGCAACGCGCACGCCGTCTTCCGCTAAATCCCTTGAGTACACTGTGCGTTTTAGCGATGTGATTGGATGTAAGCTAAACCCGCATGGGTCGAGTACAAAACGCCTCGGATCGTCACTTAATAATCTAATCATGGACATGACTCTAGGGAGTATGTAAACATGAATTACTTGCAACCTTACTACCTTGATGCAGTCAATCAATAGCAATGTTTACCAACTGCTGCTGGTGTAATCCGTCCCGTATCGCGCCGACTTTATTTATCGGTATTCATTTGGTGGCTAAAAGGAGTCTTGGGGCGTTAGCGAAACGACTAATTAACCTGGAATTTCAGCCGGCGTTGAGGTCCTCCAATTAAGGATGTTTTAGGGTGGCAATAAAGGGCATAAATCTTTCGAAATGTTTTGCCTCGTAGCCCACCAGCTTAATGACCATCATCGTAGGGTGCTTAGTCAAATTAGAAAGCCCACGGCTGCAATTACATTTATTCGTCAATTAATTAAATTAAGGCACAGGGAACCCAAACACACAAGCAAGCAGCGCAGCGCAGCTTAAATGAATCTCCTTCGAGATGGTGGTGATCATGATTGAATTGCAGTTTCGCACTGAGATTACGACCACTTTAGCCATCTGGTAAGCCAATGGTTATCCCAATTCGTTTGTCGTGACCGCTAATCATCGGCGGGCAGCGCTAACAACAAGTCCGTGCGCGATTATTAAATCAGACAAATAATGGATGCGCGCGCCCGTTAGTATTTGCTCTGCGGGTGTGCGAAGAAATACGCGGCAATCCTTTCGAATGTTTAGTTTAGCAACTGCACAATGCAAATCTGCGCCGAGGAGTTCGCAAATTGCAAATGAGTTTCACAGCTTACAGACGCAAAGTGAGGATCGAGGAAGTCATCGCAGTCCGTACTCAACCACTCGTAATACCTAGTACTTGTCTTAATACGCATTGTCTCTACACATGTAATCAGTGGCCGGAGCACTTAGAAAGCTTCACACTTTATCCACTTTGCATTGTAACGTAGGCAACCAAGTACACAGCGCCGAAATGTCCACTCCAACTTGGTCATGTGGAGTGCTGTTCAGCCAAGTGTAATTGCGATTTTCATTGGCGTTTGTTTGCTTACCACATCATCCTATTTGCTGTGTGATGATTATTAGGTGTCAGGAGAAAGACTAAAGTACAATAAAGTTAAGTGGAAGAGTTTAGCATGTTTGAGGAAATCGTTATGGTTAAATATTGGCACAATTGTGAGCATTTGCCAAGTCGCATTTATTACGTTCGATGTGCAATTATTTTCATTGGTACGGCACAAGCGTAGATGATGCAGCTGTCGTGAATATTTCCCACTCCTGCAAGATGTTCTTAAAACATCCGCAAATAAATATTTACATATTACAATTAATATACTACCCAAATTGCATTGAAATTGGTCAGTGCACATCTTGCAGTGCACTTCGACATGCATACCATTTTCGTTCACAATCACACCGCCAGCGGTTTCATTCCAATTTGCATTTTCTTTCACCCAGCTTTGACTTAATTTAATTAGTATATTCCTGTTTTATGAAATATATTGACTGGCAACATCCGGCAGATCGTTGAAAATTCCTTTGCGTAATTTCATCATTTTCGCATTGGAATAATACACTAGGATTGCTAGGATAGGTGTGATGCAAATCACAGTAAATGCAATATAATTAACAACGTCACGATTACGCATTTCATGCGCTTAATAAGATTCGATAAATTAACACTCTGGGAAAACGTGGCGTTGCCTGATCGAATCAATTTAATTAAATTGATTCCAGCGTCGTTTGTTGAGTCAAGTATAGTCAACCAGAGTGGCAGCGAGTGCGTGCGCTACTCCGCATTAATAGAAAGATAGTATGGGGATTAGATTTCATTATCTCAGTGTATAATATATTCCAAGGAATTATGGTGGGAAATATATTGTAGGAGAGTGAGCTTTGACAGCTGCTAATTAATTGGGATTAAGTTACTTACTGATTAATTTGAGATATAATCGTATTTAATTGTTATTGAAGTAGATGCATAAATTAAGACTGTTAAGCAATGTCACTCTGTTGGATAATTATTAATATAAATAGAATATAAATATAAGAATGAGAATGGTGCTTCAGTGATTTGATACCTAAAAAGCTGAATAACTACTAAACTATAAGTCATACAAATGTAATTCAAGTGGTAATATATTGTTGATGTAGTTGGCTTACTGCTGTAGCTTTAAAATTTTCAATGAGATGGATGCAGTGATCAGAAAGACAAGAAAAAGTGAAAATTTCGTAAATTGCATTCCGCGACTTTGTATTGAGGATAACTTTTAATTCCAACTTGATACAATCGTAGTTTCTTCAATAATTGACAGAGATAATATAGAGTAATCAATTGAGATGGTATTTATTCAAATGAATCCATCTTAACTAATTAAAAATTAATGAATGTACACAATTTCTTGCCTCACTCAAATGCATAACCATTAGATGCAACGTAAACAAGAAGTTCTTGTCCATCTACAACATTTGGCTGCATATGGCTGGATTCTTTAATTGCACCTCTGCTCTGTATCTTAATTCAACAAATATTTCATTTTAATTGCGTTAAAATTAACCTCTACTTTCTCCGCGTCGTCAACTGCCTATTAATCTGCCATAGTGGCAATGTCGGCGATTTCCGTTACACGCAAACATCCTGCTTCTTCACCATGGTCCACTGTAAACCGCTCGAAAATGGCCCATCTCTCAGCTGCCGCCTTTGAAGTGGACACCTCGTAAAAATAGCACTTAATTCACACGGAAAAGACATCGCCACGTGATGATCCCAGACGATTATACATGAAGCACAATGAATGACAACAATAGGTTTGCGCTGTCTCAAGATGACAGTCTCATAGTCCGGCGCGTGACATCGAGTAAATTTGTCATCTGTTAATCCATCATGTGACGGTGCGCGCCTATGAAGCAAGCGCAACACATGTGGAGTACGAAAGAAGTAAAAATAGTTTCATATGCATTGCCGCCCAAAATGATTAGGGCGATAAACATTCGTCATTGTGTGTGTTCCAGTTATTAGCCGCCGCATTCGTTTCCGTGTGCAGCACGGCGCTTGTTTTGTTTGTCTCGCGTCTATTTCGGTGGTTTGTCACCGACTTTGTGGCTATAAATAATTGCAACTTGACTCCCAAGTCATCCGCGAAGGATTCTTGCTCAACATGTGTGTCCCGCGGGGTTATCATCATTCCCGGCTGCATTTCCTTGATTTGTGCCGGGGAGCGGGCAGATGCATTCGCATTTAGCATGCGGACAATTTAATTAAGTAAATTGACGGGTGCCAATTGAAGTAATTAGGTGTTTTATATAAATTGCTGCTTCACGTCTGCATATGTTGGTGCAATATAATAAACGCATGGACGAATTTGTCGCGCAGCGAAATAAAACGCGTGCAGATAAAAGTGAGGAGTGTAATTGCTCGCGCGCCGGACGGCGGCGGCGTTGTGGGTGGTCAGGCGAGCACACGCAGCGCAAATGTGTGGCGGACTAATTTCCGCGCGCACCGAATGACTAACAACTGACTGCTAAATGCGTGCGCGCTTGGATAAGCGGCCAGAGACAGTTATTACTCACTTACGCAAATCACATAATTACGTGAGTGAATTATTGGCGATCCGTGCGAACCCAAAATTACAAATATTTTTATCGTTTTGGCGGCGACAGCGAAGCGAAGAAAACAGGAGAGCACGCGTTCACATCCTGCTGAGCGCATGTATATCCATCCAGCAATATCTATCCACATTGGACTCTAGCCTCAATAACTGCTGGCAAACATGGCAGTTGATGCAGGGATAATAAAGTCGATCGTGTACGGTATCTGCCCAAAATGCAGGAGGCACTAAAATATAAATACAAATCGCACACAAAGTGAGTGCTCTGCATACAA
>JAODGC010019645.1:25335-43415 GCA_027574925.1 Ecitoglossa quadriceps | reverse complement strand
CCTCTTCCAGCTCAATCAATATCTTCAAGGATAAATACAAATATGTGTGCAAAAACAAGTTCCCAAATTCCAAGATTATGAGCATAAAATATAATAATACTAAATTGATTTGGCATTTAATTTCTGGAAGCAATTTTTCAAAAATGTGGAGGTTTGGTACAAAGCAAAGTTGGTCGTATCCAATAAAATCGGTTGTTCCAATTATCCTTGGCAGATGGCGATTTGTAGGATACGCCTTAATTCAACTACATTAATTTTTCATTTCATTTCATACACCAGGAAGTCAAATCAGTTGAAGTTTAGACATATGGCTAGATGCAAATTAAGCCATCATCAATCTGTGACCTCACGTCTTGTATCTGGCGCACGCGTGCAGGCCAATGCAACAATACCTCGCTGCAGTTTCGGTCGGTATTAGACTGTTATTACTCGATATCACTATGGAAACGCTGGTTATGGCAAGCCAACCTGGTATACTGGTGCTTGCCCTCGGGTGATACAATTAAATGATGGGGTTCTCGGCTGATATTGACGGCGAAATGAACCCGCGCGCCGACGTCCGACGCAAAGCAGGAGCAATCCAAACAACGGTTTCGTAAATCACTTTTTCTGCTCGTCCATCCCATGGATGGACCATGGAATTCTCTTTCACTTTCGCGACCACAGGTTGGGGCGGAAAGAAAATGGTGCATTTAGGTGAGTCATTGCATTCCAGACAAAGAATCAGCTGAGGCTGACGCGAAAGAAGCGTTACAATTAATTACGGAAAGGCGGTTTTATGATAATGAGTCATTAATAAGGAGCGGTCGCAGCCATTGTGGGTAGGGAATTCCAATATAGTCATGAGGGCAAAAATGGTATATATTTTCTTGTATCAATGTGCCACCTTAGGTTAGATTGAATCCAGGTAGAGGAGGGAATATTATATGGGTAATGCAGCGGTGGTGCGGGAGCAGTTAGAAAGATGACCGAGTGTTGTAGGTATGTTGAAATTCTTTTTGGAATCAATTCGATCAATTCTGCAAGAGGTTATTTATTTTCGAGTACTTTCGGAATGGCAACTCACAAAGCACAGAAGAAGAAGAAGAAAAAGTGAAGGTTGACTTTTTGACATGTCGCAATTATTGAAGCAAATAAACATCTACATTGACTCCTCAGGTTGGTGAGGAAATATTTTGTGGGTGGGAGGGAGGTGGGTAATATGGTGGTAGTGAAGGAGTTTAGTACCTATAAATTGAACAACAGAATTGTTCCACTGTTATATGTGAAAAACAGGAAAATTGGACTAATTAGGAGAAATAGTTAACATGTTTTGAATAGAATAATGTCAATATTACGATTACATTCCACCATCACGCCGTTATCAAGGGACGGTTACAATTGTAAAAACGACCTATGCCATGTAAAATCACCAACTTGACATTTTCCAGAATGATTTCGCCGCAACTTGATTTACGCCAATTGTACTTGCAAATATCTCGTGAAATAGCCCCCAACAAATGCACTGCCACCGACATCTCAACCCGATCCCAATGGTCTGCAACAATCTCTTGCGTTGTTTACCTGCCGCCGCAACGGCACGCGCATTTTTCTCTCCGTTGCTTCTATTTGCCATAATTAAATGCTGCATGCAGTCTCATTTCAAGCCGCACATGATTTATTTCAATTAATAAACCCAACTATGATTTATCGCTTCTCAAACTTGTTCAATTACGCATTACGCTGGCAGAGTTCTCAATACAACTGCACGTCACTCCGTAGCGATTTTCTTTCTACCCGTGCCACGTCGATTCCGGCGCAGACTTCATAATTGCGATTATTGTTGCTATTATTGTTTAACTGGTCGGATTACAATGGGAACATTGTAAATATCGATCGTATTAAGCTCACCGTAAAGGTTATATTGTTTACCAACAACATCAAGATGGACCAATTACGAATACGTTGTAAGAGTTCCGCGGGATTTACTCCGAGATAGGTTTCCACTATTTACTTTGGCGAATTGCGCGGGCTTCTGAAATCACTCAAGTTAGGTTGAGAGAAAGAAAGCTGTAATTCCGCATTCTGTCCGCATGCGTTATGCTTACTCGTCGATGTGTACGTGAATTAAGCAATTGGACGATTGTAGACTAGTGGCGTTCATAGAGTCACCACTTCCGAGAATGAATTTGTGCTCGGGAATTAATTGCGCTGCGCACATTCCAAACACGCTCGTTAAACACATTTATTGCTAATTAATTTCGTCTTGGCTCTGTGGAGCGCCAATGCCGGCTTCGTTTTCACACACACTTTCATTGTGCTAATCATGCTTCACACAAAGTTCATTCGATAATTGCTTAAGTATTCACATTTTTTCCGCAAAGCTAAGATTCTCCGCTTTTGTTTGAATTCCAATTTTGCTGCGCCCGCAGCCAAGCGTCTGCTATGTATGTAGTTTGACAAATTGTGCTGAGGAATCGACTTTTATGTACAGGGTATTTGTTCAGCCAGCCGGGCGAGCAGTGCACTCGTAAAATGCGAGGCGCCCTCGTAAAAGGCCCAAAATGTCCGAAATTTAATTCCTCCCAGCAGTCAATAAAAATTGGAGCGTGACTTTTGCGTGGAAGCGCGTTCGTATTTCGGCGGTCTGAAATAAAACGACACGACACAATCGCAATGAAGCGCATTGTTTCGATATAATTAACCAAAGGGAAGAATGTTGTACAGGATCAGCTCAAACATTCTTGAGCCCAGCGCGTCATAAAAGTGTTGCGCCTTGTGCTGTAGGCGGTGTGTGTATTAAGAATAGATTTATCCGCAGATTGCTGTGCTTATTTACGTTTTGATTAATTTATTATCGCTGTAAAGCCAACGTGAATGGAATGTAATCGCCGGCAATTGAATGCAATCAGCATACAAGCAATGCGTCGATTTTCCACAATTCGATGTGCGCATTTTGCCAGTTATTGATGAACGCACAGCCTACACATGCGATCGGATTGAATAATCATTAATGGCAATCCCCTATAGAACAATATTGATAAAATACTTGAGTGCCGATGTAAAATGGTCAATGCTAGATGCATGGGAAGAAATAATGCTTGAATCGTTGGATATGAAGCAAAGAAACGCATTAGCCTACTTAAGCCCGATCAGCCGGTTGCATAATTAATGCGAAAACCTTATAAGTCAATTTCGCCTTATTCCGACTTATTCCATGTCGTATGCTTGGAAAAAATCAACGCATAGAAGGAAATCGAGTATGAAAATGCCGTACAGGTTTGTCTCCATCAATTGTACAATTAATTGCAAACAAACATTGATTGGCTTGTTGGATGTGACTAACAGTGCGTGCGGTGTTGTTAATGTCACACAGCACAGTGATTCGATGAAAATGCGTTCGCAGGTAAATTGTTGGAAAGTGCGCCTTGTCCAATCAACTAATCACGCGAAATGTCAACGCAGTGCCGACGACTACATCGGCTTGTCGTCATATTTGGACGAAGATTAGTTAATTAGCGGCATTTTTTCTTCTCGTAATTGCACTTAAGCGAGGTAATTGTTGCAATTATTTCTCGGTTTGAATAGCACGTAATATAATGAGGCTATTTATGCTTTATTCGTTCGTTCAAATTATTCGCTAACATTAATAAATGATATAGAAGTGATTGGAATTTAAAGAGAATGAAACAAATTTCTCGAGGAGCGTATATATCCCCATATGCTGGATACCGACACCGTACTCGTTATCCACATTTATCACCCTGTACCAACTACCATGGTTACTGATAGTTTTATTGCAAGTGGATTCAGTGAAAATGTGTTTCCCGAACATATGCTCTGCTGTCAATGCTGCAGTCAAGCTTACCAACTGTACTACGAAGCTTGCCGAAGAAATTCAAATCAAATTTGGATAATTATTTACATTAGGTGTTTTATAGAAGACATTGGATGGGCATTTATTGAACTGCTAGATGCCTTTTGCAGAATTATCTTGGCTAATTCAAGAGTTTAATTCTGTTTTATTTTCACACAACCTAAAATTGGCAACGTTGCATGTCACACTCTATCAATTGATTCACTTGTTATATTTCTATTGTTTTGCAGAATAAGCAGTAGACACTCGATAAAACTGAGCTGAAATGTTGACAAATTAGAAATTATACAACACTTCCATACATATCTACCTAGTGAATAGTTTTTTGCATGATTAAACCATAATAAAACACCCAAACAATACCGCCTTCATCTCGTTTGCACATTAATTCTTCCAGTGTTTGCGTTCCATGAAGATTTATTGATATTCGTCGATGGTTATTGAATTAGTATAATAAAAGAGGGAAAATCTCTATAATTAAGCCCTCGCACATTAACCCACGTGATACGCCCAAATTGCCAGCGCACACTTCGTTCGCCTCCACCGCTACTCCAAATCCATCAATACCACCAGCCGAATGCAACCAGAAACAATTACATTGTACACATTGTGTATGCGGTCTCTCGTAGGCAAAATTTAATTCGCAACTTGTTGTTTTGCCCATCGTACGTGCCGTCCTGCTGTCGTCCGAACGGCGGGTAATTGCGCGCATTGCGCATTCAGCATATACATGCCCGCGAAGAAGCGAAGCGACGACTAAATCAACATCAGCCAGCTAGCTCTCTTGTCGGAGAGGAAGACGACTTGGACGCGCCGGCTACGGCTGGATGGCTCGTTCGGTAGTATATCGCGTGCCGCGACCGCGGACCACACACATAGACGAGTTGTTAAATAAAACATAAAGCACGTTAAGTCGCCTCTCCTCTCCTTTATTTTCCCATCTGAGATGTTTTTTGCAAAAGAGACGCACGCTTATTCTGCTGTGGTGCCAAATGGTGAGCCACCATCACGCTCAGCATTGAGAGTACAAGAAATGCACGCACGACGAACATAATGCAAATAATTACTATTGACAATTTATCGAAATAAATCTATATAGTATAAAAATAGGTAAGCTTTAAAGGAACCTCATGTAAATACTATGAAAGATGTCAAAATGAAGTTTGCATCTTCATGTGCCGAAGGATATTGGATGTAATTGTTGTTGGTGTGCTATTTCTCATTTTGCGACTGTCGCGGCCTCTACGAAGCTGTTCCGAATGTGTCAGCGACATCAACAAACCAGCGCCACCAAACGGTCTGTTGGCGTTTGTTTCGTTCAACTGTTCAGTATTGTCGCTTGAAAAGTGATGACACTTTATGTTGTAAATAGCAACCAAATGCCAAATGCTTTGCAGCCAAATGAAGATAATTCAACTTTCTTTCACCTTTTCAGCATCTCTTCCCATTCATTTCCATTATTTGCTGTTGATTAGCATAGCGGTGTTGATACCGATTGGGCGTAATTAAACCCAATGGAAAATAAAACATTAGAAACCGGAAAAAATAACAAAGCACGCAGCAGATAAACGTCCAACTGCTACCAAATACCACCACGGGCATGGGAACCTGCGCAAGGTGAGCGCACGACGGAGGAAAGAGCGCCGGCAGAAAAAATAACCATCGACCGCATAATATAAATATAGCCGGTAATTGGTTCAACCGTGGAGGTCCGCATTAATACAAACTGAAAACACTCACTTACATCACTAATATACTCATTCTCGCTGAGCGCTGCTCGACAACCAAATACTACCTACACATGTTGTCTATACTCTCACACGGGTCGCGAAGCTTCAAGCCCATGACTGGTGGTTTAAACTAAGGCCCAACATTCCTAGGCTGATCGGTCTTAGCTGTACAAGTTTACCATATTACTACGTTTGTACTTCTTTGGGACGTAGGTGTGTATTGGGTTGCCAAAGTATAACTTTCAACTGCCGGACCACAGAGTTGATGTAAAGTTTACTTTGTTGTTTAGCCAGTGGACTTTGTGCATTTCTTGTGCAGTTGTGGCTGTTGTTTGCTGCCGAAATGAACTATAACAGATGCCTTTAGCTGCCAATTATCACCTAACTTAATTTAGCTTGCAATCGGAGTTAAGTAAGCAAGTAAGTAAATCGACTGCTGGCGAATTGTTTGGGAACATTTGATGAACTATGTTTACTTTAATAAATGAATGTGTATGTAGTAGATTTACTGCAGTCTTCTGCATGATTATTTTTTTGATCGCTCTTTCTGGGGATTGAGTTTACGACTCTTAGTTTACGCGACTGCACTATAGAGGCTTGTGGGTTGCCTACAACCTCAATGTTATCATACGTATAATATGGATTGTTTAAGTTTTCCACATTGAGAATACAACAAATAATGACTCAATTGCCTCTAAATTTGCTGCTACCAGAGAAATTATGTTCACGATGTTCTCAATCGCATGAAATCCGAATACAACACCAAATCAATATTATTGTTCAAGTAATTAGTATGTTATCGAGATTGAAGTTTTTCAGTGTTCACATGCGAAACAACCATGGATAAGAGAAAATTAATACCCAAGTGAATTCAATTTAAGTTTGATACGCATTTGATTGCATATATGCAGCGAAAAACTATATCTTCATTGTATGTCCGGCTAATCCATGTGTACGTGCATGATGCGAAAATGCGCATCGTCATCAACGAGAAAATGTAAAATTCGTTCCTCACTCCACAAAACATCCAGATAATTCATATAAGTCCAGTAATTGCCTTTGGACACTTCCTTATAACATTCTGGGAAGAGAGCTTCCTCCATTCTGCCTCGGACACTAAAACTCCAAATTACATTTGAGGAAATCACGCGAAATAAATAAAGTTGCGTAAAACATATCACCTACACGTGGTCAGCATATTGGAATTACAGATTGCAATTATTGCATTGCAGTGGGAGCGTCGAATTACCGCTGGCTGAAAAACGGTGCGGGTGAAAACAGCGGATAATCGCAATTTTCCGCCATGCATTAAACGTTCAAGTGCACAGATTCCAATGAAGTTCACACTGGATCTAATATCATCGATGTAATTGCTTTTCTATGCTGTAATAGAATCCAGCGAGTCATAATTTCTCCGAAGGTGGCTTCGCACGATCCTCATCGTATGTTCATGTCCAACTATTTGACAAAATAATTCCTGTGGGCACTCATTTCTTACTTACCCAGGCACTTTTATTCTCTGCGATAATTCCAATGTTTGTGAGAATGCTTCCAAGCTTTCTAGTGTTGTTTAGCTCATGATTCACTCCACCATTGTGTCATTATGTGCTGTAGTCAAACCGCAGTCAAAATACAAGTTATTGTCGCGTGAAATATGAGCGTTGAAGGGATCACAAAGGGACCCACAAACGTGGAACCTACGAGCACAAGATGCCTGCTGCTCGCGATCCAAACTCCCAGCCAACAGAAGCTAAATGGGAGTCAAAGCAAACCATTACCATGAATGCCATTATCGTACTATTCTATTATCTCTAGCCTATTATCATCTCTATTACCGATTGACTCCAACCACTCTATGATTCCACTCACCACATAATACGCAATAAAACACTGTATTATTGAGACAGTCAAGCGCGACCGACCAGCTGAGAACAAACACAACGCGGATGTGAACCGGATCGGACCGTACCTGCTTGCATGGTTACTTTGTAGGTGTCGAATGTGTGCTGGGTTCAAGTGTGGCCTGTTTGGATTTTTTTTTGGCAGTTTTCAATGATCGTTTCTTATGTTCCTTGGCTTGTAGAATATGACACCGGCGATGGAATGGGCGCAGGGAGTTGTGGACCCACCGCAGACACAACGGTCGCGGTCGTCTGCTCGCGGTGCTACGGGTATGCCGCACTGGTGACAAAATGGACAGATGAGGTTATTGAGTGTATTATTGTAAGCACCGCGCGAGCACACAATGCATGCGAAACGACCTGGGGCTGTGCCCGCCAGCGCCGCGGTGGAGGCACAAATCATGCATAAATGTGGATAAACGTGGGGAAATTTGCATACGAGTTGGAAATTAAAGTAAACATGTCATAGTTGGTCGGAGTTATTAGCGGGAAAGTGTGAGGATAAGAAACAACGGGAAATTAAGTTGTCATGTATAAACAACATGGTCATAATTTTAGAAGACTTAAAGTTGTTATTCACCTGTTAAGACTTTATGAGAAGAATACCAAAAAAGTTACTAACTTGGGTCGAATGAACATTGAAGCAGCACAATTTGATAGGAATTGGTTTCAGGTTAGGTCCATGTTCAGAAACATTTAAAACTTATATAAGTGATTTATCTACCTGCTTTAATTCCTAAAATCACCGGAAAGTAATCTGTTTTAAAGAGTATTTCGTATATATCATAAAGCTTTATACAATGAGCCGTTTAAAACATGTTTGTATCTCACACTGGAAACTCAAAACCTTTGTAGGCGATAACCTTTTAAACTCCTGATTTATATCCGCACATATAAACTTATGTCTTCACTTCTAGTTTATTCGGTAGAATGTTTATGAACAAGAGAAATCGCAAAGCCTCGATTTGTGTAAAAGTTATTGTACTTATTAGTTGTTCAGGTGCTATTAGTACTGTCGCCATTGCCGTTTGGTGCACCAAACTACACCGAACTTTGCCGAAGTGCGAGTTGGACAAAAATGACAGCGCTGACACTATCAACAAGTATACTTTTCTATTCGAATGTTTTCCTCTTTGCTATTAACATACTTATCTAATGCCGATTTATCCGAATCATTAATATTATTTCTGGAGAGTTGTTTCGTTAGTTGTTTTGTGTGATTTTGTTTTAGTTTAGAAGTATGGTATTGCTTTGTACCATTTTGGGTTGCCTATATCTAATCTAATATACGAATTAGAATATGAAAAATTGTCTATTGACATTCACACTTGAGGGTTAAGTATTAAATTCATAAAAAAACGGTAAATCATGTCCATGATTAATTTGAATAAGTTTCCCCTTGTCAAACGAGTTCTGATCAGTTTACACAACTTTCCTTTGGCTGCTCAGTGTTAGAATGGACGTATGAAGATTGTGGTCCAGAGCCGCGAGTAAAAACGATGGAGATTAAACGCTGCGCGTGTGCTCTATCTACTCCATTCCGTGCGCCTGACGACTGCGTCCGTCAGTCCGCGCGCGCAAGGTGGGTGGCATATTATAATATAGATATACACGTCAAAACTAATGAGTCCTCGAATTAAATCCAGCGTGCCATAGAAATAAATGCATGCCTAACGCAAACAAGAAGAAGGTAGCAGGAATTATTACAGCAATAAAATCGCTTACATGTATTGCGCTCATAATATAGTCTTGGTTGCTTTGTGAATTTCGTAATCACTTAATTCCACCGTTGGATATATTTTTAAAACGGTTTGTTCTATTTTTATGCCTATTTGCGTTCAATGCACTACTGTTATCATGTGACGCATGCAACCTTTCCCTCACCCACTGCTTGCATGATGATTTGTAGGTGTGCGCTAACGGAAAGCTTAAAGCTCCGTGAAGTGCGGAGCTTTCCTGCTCGACAGCAGCTGCACGAAATGTGTCGTGACAGTCGGCTAGCACAAAAATGCAAAGCGTATAGAAACTGGAGTAAGTGTGCGCTAAAAATGTGGAAAACATGAAGAAAAACACCACGCGTTTACACTTCGGGTGTTTTTGAGGTTGGATTTTGGTTGTAATCTGCCTTGCACAACTAGAGTGAAAGTGAAAAGCAACATTTTGTTTCTTCAGTACGCGCTGGGAGCGCAGCGATTAAGTGGTATGCACATTGAGATTACCTGCGGATATTGCACCTGGCTGCCTTTTACACCAACAGCCACATAAGCGTGGAGTACACATGAGAGATTAAGTCTAGGTTAGGAAAATGCAGGTTATAGAGGAAAATTCGATGGAACTTCAGCGATAGGAGGGTACGGCGTTGAATTATGCGAGTTTTATACGAATTACCTGTGAGCATTGTTAATCATCTAATTTGATACCTGCAAGTATTAATTTTGCGTGTGAAAGATATGCAACCCACCCACATTGACACAGTCAAGTTGCGAAATGAATTGTTCCACTAAGAATGGAAATGAATTTACAAATATACCACTAGATGGCGTTTACTGCATTTACCTCTATGATTTTCAATTCAAGCACAATCGCTCTGAATTTGCGTCGTGTTTATTAGGTTTTCAAGGAGATATCAGGTATAAAATAAGGTAGTTGCAGTGATGCAATATATGGCCGTCGCATTATCCAGCCATGAAATTGGAATTTATTGTCATCAGTCTAGGACGTCTTTGGAAACAACGTGTCTGGGTAAAATTTCAATGGCACCTGTGCGCAATTAAATATGTGCTCCACAGTTGAACATCTACATTGTTTGCTTTTAGCGCATTAAGTGGAAACGATGCTCACTTTGTTTCGCTGCACTTGCACTGTGTCTCTCGACTGTAATTACAATCTTTTAAACCGATCATTACTTTATTGGCATTGGCTCATCGACGACGAGAGGAGTTTTGCCAGCCGGGGCGCGCTTATTTATTGCTCGCGCTCTTCACACTACAATTACATGATTTACATCTGCGCACTGGGACATGTGCATTGTTAACCGTCGGCACCACAGTCATGCAGGTCTACCGCATGGATGTAAAAGTACACAGAGTATAAGCTCAATCAACGACAATCGCACCAGTCGTAAAGCCATCCTGCTTAAGCGGAAAGTGCGCTCCGAAATTCTTGCGCGCCGCCGTAAATATTATTTATGAAGACGTCAAAATGACAGAGGTGCGTGAGTGAGACGAATCGTATTAAATCAGCATAGTATAGACAATTTGACGTTTGCTGAATAATGGAATTTATTGCGGTTTTGTGCGCAATGCTTGCTGGTTGATGAAAACATTCACGATTCGCGATGGTAAGTCATTAACGTCATGACGAACAGAGGAGCAGTTGGTTTAAGCAGGCGCGCATGATGTGGACTAACAAGTAAGGAGTAATTAATAACAATCTTAATTAGCAGCTTTGCAATTTGCATATCCGCGCCGTTAATCTGAGTGCGACATTTCAATTTATTCGGACGTCTAGTGTGATCCAGCCGATATTCCTATACCTAATTCGAGTGCTTCGATGGCGAAAGCGCATCTAAATTGATGCAAGATGAACACTTGTCAGCGTCCCAGCTTTGTCAGCGCGACTGCAGCTCTCCTGTGCTTGGAAAGCTTCGAAGAGCACGCATTCCCCCCGAGTTTGAGCCGCTCGCGCATACTTTTCCCATGTGCTTGCGACGGACACCGCGTCTTCTTCCACCGCTTTGTACTTACTCTCCCGTCTCCAGTCATCTCCGCAGACTACACCGTCCTTATCTGCCTCAAGCCGGCGTCGATAAGGCTCGCAGCGCGCTCCGCGCACCGGGTGACGTCATAAATGGTTTGTTGATGAAGACATCTCGGACGAAGACTGGCAGGACGCTGTGTGTGGCATTTTAGATTTTATTCAATAAAATCGCCCGCCACGTTCGAGCCGGCTACCGAACCTCTCTGCCTCTCCTGTGCCTGTCTGCCTGCCGTGCGTGGCTTAATGCACAAAGCGATGTTTAACTTTTCGAGAACGCTTTTTCTCAATTCCTCTTCTACTTCTTTGCGCGTCGTGCGTGCTTAGTGGTCAGCCTCTAACTTATTGAATGTCATAATGTAAATAGTAGGATTATTATGTTAGGGTCATTGAATGTGGAGATTTTTTCCATCAGGCTTAGAGTGTGGCGTAAAAATGAGAGAAATAGAAGACACATGTTGATTTAGTATTATTGCATGGGTCACCTGTCGAGTAGTTTTTATTTATTTTATTTTTTGTTCTTTGACAAAGAGGCGATTATAGCTTAATTTGGTTCATCACGAGGTAATTTGTCCTCACTGATGCATGGGAAGTGTGCGTATATATGTTAGATGAATACACGATAGGCAACCAACAGCACAGGCATATGGTAGCAACGCTAGGTAGCGCTACTCTACCGGATGTGTCTGTCAATTGTAATTGCCAAGTACTAGCAGGCTAATTGTCAAGCTCTAATATATTCGTTTAATTTTCAATTGAACCATATGATTAATTTCTATAATCGGGCTAAAGCGGTACAAAATGTGTAGCACGTGAAATTAATATTAGATTTTTAGAGAAATAAATTTACATTTTCAGACTTTTCATTAAATTCACTTAGGTTGAGACTAAACTATTAACATTGTGTTGTTTTTAACTTTACTTCTCATTAGGGTTTGTTGCCTTGTGCTTGAAAACGACAAGAAAATCAACTGTAATGACTCAACATGGCTCGAAATGAACGATTTTTCTTGCAAACATCAACATTTTTAATCTTACATTAATTAAACGTAAATGTGTAGATGGTACCAGTGAGTTACTATTGGTACTTGGTGGAAGTACCCATCAACAATTATTGGAATTATAACGCTTGAATTAAATCTGAAGAAAAAGTAGCATAATCGATAAATTCAAAATAAGAATCGATTATGCTACATGTCAGCCCACTGAAAATGTTTTTTTTTATTAATCAACTAATTTCACTTCCTCTTATTCGTATCTGGAGTGAATTAAATTTCAAAATTCTTTGGTTTCACATATTTTTGATGATGAGCTGCGATTTTTTTTTTAATCGAAAATTGACTTACAGCGTAGCTTTTAAGCATTAGTCAAACTTTTTGCTTTAAGCTCAGGAGAATAAATGCAGTGTTGCTTATTTACTTTGACATTTACTCGACAACAAACATAACCTCAAAAGCACCGACAAACTGGCATAAGAGCCAAACATAAATACAAAGTAAACTCATTTGACATAACCAACATCCCATCAATCCTATCACCACAAGAAGACAATACGGGCCCAAATCATAAACTCATTTCAATGCAATAAATATCAGACAATGCACGACCCTCTTGAAATTTAATTAGGCTTTGGCGATTTATTTATATTAGATTTCTAAAAACCAGAATGGGCACCTTATGAAAAGCTACTTCTGTACTGTCGTCTTTCTTGTTATTCTCCACTCATTAATTGGTTCCATATGAAATTATAATCCGTTTAGGTTGTAAATTATATAGATATCGAGGACTTTGATACATTTCCATGCAATACACTGCTTATTGGTACGCACCCGCGTGATTGCTTGTCCCAATCTGTAATTTTCCCATTTGCCCATCTGGTTTGCTGCCCCTCTTTCGCCAGAATTGCGCGTAATTACACCAATTCGTCATCGATGCGGAAAGCATGCGGTGTGTGTACGTATCTGTGTATGCTTCCTCGTAATCCGCCAATGTATTATTCAACTCCCGCCTTCGACAAACAAGACGGTAGCGCATTCGCACTGCAATTTGCATAAATAATTATGCGCGTTGCGCGTAGTATTCTTCCTTCGCCGACGCGGAAAGCTCGCGTCGTCCAAATCATAATAATCGCTAATGACGGCAGACGAATCAATCACTCGCCGACAAGTGCCCACTAATCAAGGTGCACTCAGCACGTGCAATCTATGATTGCGCCTCTTTTATTTCCACCTAGACGGGATGGACACGCACAATGCGCTTGAACGAGGCCCGCTTTCGTTCCGCGCGATTGGAAACAATCACATGATGGTGGTGGAGTCATAACATGATAGACAAATGAGTGGTGCGAATTTGGTTTATGGCGAGGACCGCAGAGGAGAAGAAGGATTGATTAGTAGAACTAAATAATGCGTGTGCGTCCATGGTGTGCGCCCCACGCGTGTAAACGCCAAAGTACAACACACTATAAAATATTCAAACAGTACTCTCAATGTATATTTATGACTTTTCTCGGCCACCCAAATCGCACATTTACATCCGACTCAACCTGCGGCCTCTACATTCAATTTCACTCACTGCAGAGGTGGCTTGTCGCATGCTGACTGACTGACGATGTGTGCGCGCATTGTGCATCTCTTGCGTTTGGATTCTTTAATGAGTGACTAACTGGCCACAAGCGTGATTATAATACTTGTTTAATGGGTACTTGAGGAATAATGTGAGGTGTGCGTTAAATCTTCTTTATGGCCAGTGCTGCCATCAGGTGGCATACATATTAACTCTAGAGAGTGTCAAAGCTTCAAAACGAGCGCACAGATTTGAAGCGTACAACATTTTAGATATATAATATATTGTTGTGATGTAGAATGTTTGGGGAAAGGGGAGCAGCATGAATGTTCCTATCTGTTGTATAATTTTTGCGTTGCTAATAAAATTCGGCAAACACAACATTGTTGTATCATTTACACTGTTTCCTTTAATTTCCATGCCAAACCAAAATAACTCGACACATCACATTGAAATTTTACACTTGCTATAATCTTACAAATTCATCACGCAGTCGTATGAAGTGCTTCTATGATGTATCGTCGAGGGCTGAACTGTAGTTACTTTTATTGCCAGTGCTGCCATCAAGTGACACCTGCGTTAACTAAGAAGTGTCATGGTAAATGTCAAGGTTGCCATTCGTTTTACTTGCATAACTCAAAAACTAGTCAACAGATTTGACGAACATTTTGACTATATGACGTATGATGGGGGTGTAGAATGTTTGGAGAAAAGCAGCTGCTTCAATGTTGTTGTTTCTTGAAATTTTTATGCTGAATACAAATAACTCCATACATCACATTTAAATTTTATTCGTATGTTACAAATTCGTCACTCAGTCATGCTAAGAAGTGCCCAACGATTTATTGTTGAGGGCTGAAGATTTTGAATGCTGCCAGATAATTTTATGGTGCGCAGTGTTGAAACGAACACACGTAACATAAAAAAACGACGAACGTGTGAAACTTAATACCTCCAACGTGGCAAATATCATGTTACTGTCTTTTATCAATTCGATTGCTAAGCCGACCTGACAAACACCTTAATGAATCAATTATTTATTTCTGCGGGAATGTTGAAACAGTCTTCTTCTAATCTGACGACTATATGTCGTGTAAGCAATTTTATTTGTGGTTTTCTTGTAATATCATTTAAGATAAAAACTGTTTTCGTAATTATCACATGTATGTGTATAATTCGATTTCAATTTCGAACTGGCTTAACGTGTCTCGCCACAAAAACATCTGTAGGCATTGACGAAATTTATTAATTTTAATCGGTAGCCAATTAAAAGGCGAGTTTTACTTGGCGCACGGCAGTTAAAATTAACTTCACCTCGACGCGCATGTAAATTTGTCGCGCGTTTCGGAAGCGCAACGCGTCACGCGCAGCTTCCGTCCGAGCATAATTAATCCGCTTGGGAATTTGTCCGATATTAATAAGTTGGTCGCTTGTTAATTAGCTATGCCCGCAATATGCAAATGAGGCAATTTCATTCTTGAATTAGACGACTATTGGATGGTTTGTCAATTCAGTTATGCAATTTGTGGCACATGTTGGTGTGGAATGCATGCAGAAATGTGGAATATGAATTAATTAATTATATCTATAAGGATTATTACATTACTGTGGAGAGGAGTAAACGACATTGTTGTTGGCGGAGTGAGCAGATGTTGACGCGACCAATTGACAATTCAATGCGAGCGGTCACTAATGAGATATTTACAAATGGGTTTGTGTTGTTTGCCGAATGACAGTTGCAGAAAACGATAGAGGTGGTGAAGGTATGGTCAGGTTATGTTGGAGGGGCATTTCTCGAATAAGACCGAATTAAGAAATACAGTAGGGAAGTTATGAGAGTTCATTAGCTTAAATACTGTTGTTTGCTTCCCATTGTTGTTTTCTTCGCTTCGCTCAATTCTTCGGTTCCTTATCTACATGACTGAGCTGTTAGATGGTTCGTGGTGCGCAGCTATCTGGAATTTCTTGGATGTCGTCGTGGGCTCGCCGGAGACATGTAAGCGTCCTCGGAACAACGTACGCCGTTGTCTTGGATGTGTCCTCCCGATTATTTATCAATTTCGGCCCAGCAGAGACGCGTCGTTGGCGCTGGGCCTGTGCGTGCGCGACTGGCGCACGCGTGTGTCGGTGGAAGGCCACACAGCTCGAAAGAGGCCGACTACCAATTAAGGATGTAAAGCACATTAATTTGCCCGTTTCGGAGCTCCTCGCCGAGAGGAACCTAATTTAAATGCCGCGCCGTCAATTAGCGAAAAACGACACATTCTTACAAATTTTCAATTACAGCCTTTTATTAAAGCAACATTGATTAAAAAAGCAATCGTCGTGAGTCCATGTGCCAAGGATGGGAACAATTGTTTCTTCTGCAGATGTTTTTAGAAGTTTATGCTGAGTAGTTGTGTGAAATGTTGCGTCGCCAGTTGTTTTTAATCCCATTTCTAAGTACGCTTACTTTGCTCCAAGCAGACATGTTTATCCTCTTGTTGGAGAGGAAGGTTTAGAATGGAGGACTGGATGAGACAGTCTCATCACATTCGCCTGCCGACCACGGCTGACAGCTTGATCCAATGCAGCGCGTTACTTTTCCAATTGTGTCAGATTGTGGTTTAATTAAGTGCGCGGAATACGTTACGCCGACCTGGGGAAACATGTCAGGGGTACGTCAGCCAAAGACACGGGTAATTCCTAGAGCTGGAGCTTGAACCGAGTCAAGTGTAAACTTGTTTCTTTCTAATCTTTATGGTGCACTAAGGTCGTAAGCCCTATTTGGGATTGAAGGAGTAATCTTTAGTTTGTGGCATAAATCACGGTTTGTTACAAACTTAACTTTGTAGATCGCAGTATTTGAGAATAACGGAGGAAAATGTAAATCGGTGTCTTCCATAAAATCCAGTATGGAAAATGATAACTACTGCAAGTATTTGGAACAGGAGACACGTGACATTTTGCAGTTAATATTAGCAGTTTTCGTGTCACTAGCATGAATTGTCAAGGAAGAGGAAGCACGCTGACTGGGAGGCGGCAGACAGTTGAGTTTGCAAAGTAAGGCTCTTTTCTGAAATTCCCAATTAGGTGATTTGCTCAGATTTGTGGAGATGACTTAAGCGCTTATTTTGTGAGAGACTAAGCTAAATTTGATGATTTGTTGAATTGAAATTACTATTTTTGGTTGCACGATTCATCGAGACCAACAATTGCCAAATTAGGGAGGAAGAATGAGCCAATGCTAAGCGAGGCGTATAATATTTTACAAATCATCATTATTTGTATTCGTATACTCGGTACAGGGTTTTCCGTGGTATGTGATGAGTGTACTGCAACCCATTTTGGTTGCAGACTGACCTCCCACCACTGGTTGCTCTGTAGATGGACCTTTTGTTCCTGAGGATATTTGTCACATAGGAAAAGTTGGGACTTTCTAATTAGCTTTTTAAGCTGGACGCAGTCACCTAATGTTTAGAACCACTGGTCTACCCTATACCTTCACTCTCGTTGTAGATGTGGTCGAATATTTGATTAATTGAGTGCTGCGAATTAAATCTCTACCATCCCTACACTCGTGGTCACTGGTTGTAAGCGCTCAATAGAATCGAATAAAACTCCCAATGATTTTCACCATGTTTGTGTTGATCATAAATGGTATTCCTTTGGCACTGCAAGCAACGAACTCTGCTTTGCTGCATATGAACAGGCCCTTCTACCATCCATTATTCGATGGGTGTTGCTGGGCTGATTATATTGATTCGCGCATGTTAAATCATCGATGGCGTGCGTCGGCACCGTCGATCGTCACGTAATGTGTAACGAGGACGTCGCCGCCGACCCAGGCCAAAGGCGTAAGCTAATCACATGGCAGGACCGACGACCGGACGAAGGTGGCGCACGTCGCACGTTATTATGTTTTTACCCAAATTGGGATTTAACGATCGCAGCCAACCTGGCCAATCAGTGCTATTTTATACGAGTGAATCAATAGCAAAGTGTTATGTACCCACAATACACTGAATGAAGGTCATTTGGGGAATTCAATTTGTAGGTTAGGATTGTGCTAACTCAAAACATTAAATAAATGCAGTACACGCATTTGCAACATTTAATATGGCACCGTACTGATGGTGCAGTTTGTGGTTCTGAATTAGCGGTGGGTTGCGATGGGGGGGGGGGGGGGGGGGGGGGGACGGGGGGGGCAGGTTATTGGAAAGCGGGGGAAACGCGGGAAGGATTCAAGTTGGTTAAGGGCGCCCATCCGCCCGGGACATTGAGGGACTAATG